>VKOC01048508.1:0-42487 GCA_009364415.1 Spea multiplicata | reverse complement strand
TGTTTAATGCTAAGTCCATGTTTAATGCTATATCCATGTGTAATGCTATGTCCATGTTTAATCCTATGTCCATGTTTAACGCCATATTCATGTTTAATGTTATCTCTATGTTTAATGCTATGTCCTTGTTTAATGCTATGCACATGTTTTACGGTATGCCCATGTTTAATGTTATCTCTATGTTCAATGCTATGTCCTTGTTTTATGCTGTGCCCATGTTTTATACTATATCCATGTTTAATGCTATATCTATGTGTAGTGCTATGTCCATGTTTATTGTTATCTGTATGTTTAATGCTATGTCCATTTTTAATGTTATCTCTATGTTTAATGCTATGTCCATGTTTAATGCTATATCCATGTTTAATGCTGTGTTCATGTTTGATGTTATATGTATGTTTAGTGATATGTCCATGTTTAATGCTATATCCATGTGTAGTGCTATTCCCATGTTTAATGTTATCTCTACGTGTAATGATGTGTCCATGTTTAATGCTATATCCATGTGTAATGCTATGCCATGTTCTGTGTTGTCAATTATGCTTTGCCTTTTCTTTTCTACAGGTTAACCTGTAACTCTAACTCTACACAGTTAACCTCTTAGTGTCCAGAGGGAAGGACAATCTTTCAAGCCATGGTTCCCCAGAGGTTTCCTCCCTTAGGGTGGTTTTTCCTCTCCTGTGTGCTGAAAGGTGACTCTTCGTGAGTCTCGAGGTAGCTGTCACCATGATCAGTGCTTTCAGGCCTAATTAATTGGACTATTAATTAATTAATGTTGTAATTAATAATAAATAAATTAAATGACCATTAGTCTCTGTTGTGTTTTTTATACTATTGACTAAAAGTAGCTGTAACCATATGTAATACCAAAAAAGAATGGAGTTTATCCAGACCAATGGATCGGGCCCAACCAGTGTATACGCTAAAGAGCTGCAGGGCTGGCTTCCTCAGGGCCCTTGATCATGCATTTCATGCTTTATTAAAAAAACACCAGTGCACAGGTGTACAAAAAGGACAATGTATGAATTTAAAAGGTTACAAATTTGCATCAGTGCGTCTTTTTTCTCATGTATAGACGTCACTTATATCTTCACACACATCATAGTTAAACATTTAGAATGAGTAATGTTATAAAGAAGCACTAAAACCCCATACTTTTCATATCTATCTAAACCCTCACTAAATCAGTTAAATTGACAGAACATACCCCAACAACAATTCAGGTGTCCAGATTGTATATGCATTTTGAGCATTTTAATTGGGCTTATAAGGTGTATATTACTGTTGTTTTTTACATTTAGTATGTTGGGTTTGTAACTGGAAATTTTAAACTAAGAAGCCATAAACACCACCCAACCTAGGATATGTCACTAGTGGTTTCAGGACACATTCCAAGCAGCCATTTGGCCACCAATCACTGCTGAAATTAGCTATAGAAATCCTGAACTTTTTAGTTATAAAAATCCTGAACTTTTTTTTCACCAACTCTTATGGTTGTGTGTTATGGCAGAGAAATCCAGTATATGCATAGTTTTTTTTTACATTTTTTTGAAGGGGGGATTTGTCTGGAACAAACTTTTTGATAGCTGCTTAGAGTTTTTATGTAGGTTATGTGCCATGAAAATACCCCACATTTTCATCTTGTTTTACTAAGCAATCCTACGTTTTATCTCAATTCAAATCTCTGTTGATTCAAGGTATGTGTAAAGACAAGGTATAGTGTGTACATTAGAGGAATGGGAGACACCTCCCGCGTTTGCACAGTAAAACAACGGTCCGCTAAAACAAAACGATATCGCTAAGCATACCAGGGTCCGAAAGACTCTAGAATGAACAGTGGACAGTGAATAACACCAGATACGGAGAGGAGATCAACATACTGTGATCGTGTCAGAAAATACAGTATTACAAAAATACAGCAGTATTGATAAAAAATAAACATAATAGAAAACAGAATCAAAACACTCCAGGATGTCTTTGCAATCCTACTGTTAAAGCAAAAGCAGAACGATATATATTATTGAAAACATTTCCAATTCCCTACTTTTGTATGATACAGAGTCCTGGTAGACTCAGTATGGCAGTGGTACCTAAAGAGTCTGTCCTAATAACTTTTTTATAGCAGAGTTTTTGTGCGTTAGGTGGGGAGATTGTACAAGGAAAATGCCATTTTTGTCTTTGAATCAGAGGATGTTTCTCAAAATCTTTAGCTGTAGAACTGTAGAAAGGTTTAGCTCTTTCCAGTTCCAAATTTATCTTAAAGCACCTATGTATTAAACACGGAAACTTTTGTATACCATGTTGTGGTATTGCCTAACACTAGGTAGGGCTGTTGATTTTGATCGGAAAGGTATACCCCACTATGTTTTATTGTTATTGATAATGCACTGTGGTCTTGGGAACTGTGCATCACCCTTACCTCTGACATGTACCAGCACCAAACTTTCATTGTGTCTGGAGGAGAGAACATACTCTACATGTCTTCACAAAGCACTTTTGTTTTGGGTACACCAATTAATGGATGGAAGCTTTTTAGGCTGGGGTGTCATATATGGTATCGGAATTATCTACCTGGATACAAAAGGTACGTACATTTCTAGTTTCCTGTTTTTCCTTCTTGCTACATAACCCTGCACCCACTGATCTTTATACTTTTTTAACCTGGTCCATGCTATAAGCATATAAGCTTTCTAGACCTCAGAGGTCTTTTCGTCAACATTTCTTCTGTAGGAGAGACGTCTGATGTCCAAACACAAACATTTCAAAATAAATCATACACCTTATGCAGTTAAGTGTCCATTTTGCTTGTGGAGCTCTGTAAGAACAATACCAAGACTTTGCTACACCTTTAATTTTATTTCAAATATTTTAAATACACAATAGATACTTAACATAGACACAACTGTACAATGGAACTGACAAAATGTTGATATTGTTTTAAAAATACAACGCCTGGCTTCTTCAAAATATACATAAATAAAAATTCATTAATTCAATCTGAATCCCGTTATGAGCAATGTATTCATGGTTTCCATCACGTTGCTTACAGATCTTCAATTTTATCTAGAAAGTGGGTCCAATACAAAAGCCGGACAAATTGAGATATTATTGTGGTGGAGCCTTGAACGAGTTTTCTAGTGTGAACTCTTAATTCAACTCTTTCTTATTCATTTATTGAATATCAATGTACTTATTTCACTTTTTTTAATTGCTTTTTTTTCTAATTAATGATATAATTCATTATGTTTACTGTGTTTTCGACATGGTAAGACGTGGTAAGTGGTAACTTGATACCAGATAATTTAAGAGTTGCTCTAGACATATATACAGTACACGCCGTCCCAGTGTCCTTAAACAGTTTGAAAGTGGCCATACCAAGTGGTTTTTGGCCAACCAAGTCAGGACTCTAGGAACGATTCTTAGGAGACTTTCTTCTGAATCAATGTCATCTGGAAGGTTCATACAGGTTATCAGGGAAATATAGAGAAGAGCTTCACCCTTCTGGAACATAAGTTATATGCACCGGGCCTTTGAAGTCAGTTGTGGAAATGTTGTCATGTGTTTTGAGATTCACGTTGACACTTGAGGCTCCTGTTTCTTCTGTGTACTCTGTAAGAGGAGTCACAGCCACCCCAACGCCTGTGTGAAGGACAAAGAACCATTTAAAAAAGTGATATCCACAGAAAATGTTCCATCTGAAGAAGAGACCCATGACTTTCTGAAAACCTTTGTGACTTTACATTGTTGGCCCAATAAAGTATCAACTTTGACGTAATACCCTACTATCACCCTTTCAACTGTTGGGCTGAGTAAAAACACATTAAGAACAATCTCAATGCTCGCTTGACAGTCTTATCACACCAACATCAGCACTCACTAAATAAGACTGCAAACTAAAATCTAGATCTAGGCTTTCCTGTGTATTGGACATCACAGCAGGCACAGACCTCCCTAATACCCCTTTGGCCAACCCGTGTGACCTCTGGATGCGTTATTATGTGAAGTCATGTCCTGGTACTCCAGTACAAGGATGAGGAGGTAGGTTATGTGTCCCTCCCAAATATGTATAAGACCAGGGTAAAACTAAAGACATAGCCACATTTAAGCATAAATACCCCTTGAGGGCATACATATAATTACAAGTAAAAACAAACAAACAAAAGTAGTCATTTTCCTCTTCCCGTACTGCCACTCAAAAGTAATACACAAACATGACGAAGAAAGAGAATATCGAAGTCCCTGCACGCCTGAGTTAAAAATCACACAGCAAGCCAAGCATAGTAAGAAACCATTAAAGTCTATTATTTTACACATTTATAGAAAGTGTTATTGTATAAGTGAATTAGCGCTCCTTTTAACTTTTCTCAGAACAGCTGAGCTCACGAACATTAATGAACCATACCCCTGCTTGAGTACGGGTGACTTAATACAGAAGTGTTGTATTTGAGTGGCAAGCTAGTTCCCAAGTGTATGTATAACTTAATATTAAAATTAATCAATCCTTGGTTAAGCCTCTACTACTTCATCTGCAAGGCAGTGCCAAGCATCAACCATCGTCTCGCTTCCAGAGTTATCCAGAGCCATTCTGTAAAACAGCAACCAAAACAAAATATAATATCACTGTGGAATATGATGGCGCTATATAAGATAACTATAATAATAAATATTTTTATTAAAAATGAAATTCAATAATTGTGTATTGTCGATCTATAGTAACTTTCTTAAGATATTTATAAGACAAAATATTGTGCTATAAACAGGGCGGGGGGGATTTTAAACTTCGCCCCAGGCGGCATTAAGTCTTGGGCCGGCCCTGGCTATAATAGCATCAAAAAGCATAGTTTAAGAAGGATAATTTAGTCACCTTAACACTTTATTTAGTGATCTACCTTAAAATATTTAGCCTTCATTACTAAAGACTGGTTGTGTTTAGTATTTTTTCCACCCTTGTGTTTTACACTATTTTTTCCCGTAACCAAACAAAATAAGTGACATCCTTTTATTAAACAATATTTCCAAAAAATATATAAAAATATCATTTTTATTTGTATTGCTAATTGAATTAGAACAAGTGTTAAAAAAAAATAGGATAAGACGAGTGTTCTAGAATATCAACCTCAAAGAAAAACTCATACCATGGGAATGGGTGGTGGATTAGAGAACATCCTAAAATAAAAACTTTAGTCTAATAAGAAAGCTATGACCCCTATGCATTTTTTTTCCATTTGTACGACTAACATGGCTGGTCCTGAACAACATATATGATTAGTAAATCTTGTATGTAATGAACGTAGATCACAGAGTTTTTCTGGCTCTCTTCTTTTATTTTGGGTGGTTTATGATATATTTCATGACATAGAGTTAGCACCTTGAATTATTCCTAATGCCCCCCCCTTTACATTTTTTCCAGTATAAATTCCGTTGTAAAAATGTCAGCGGCTAATTAACAGAGATTAGATCTCCACCTAGAGGGGACTGAAGCTGGATTGGAGTCAATGTTCTGCTGCCCTGGACCAGAAGGTTTATGTTGGCAGAGAGCTAAGAAATCAATATACAGGGGGGAAAAGTGCAGCCAATATGGTATATATATATATATATATATTATCACACATACACACACACACAGTATGTATATACTATACTATTCAAAAGTTTGGGGTTGCTTAGAAATTTTCTTGTTCTTGAAAAAAAAAGTATATTTTGTCCATTATTATAACATGAAATGGATCAGAAATCAAGAGCAGAAGGGGTTAATGTTGTAAATAACTATTGTAGCTGGAAAAAGCTGATTTTCTAATGGAATCTCTTCATAGGCGTACAGAGGCCCTTTATCACTCCCATCACCCCTGTGTTCCAATGGCCCTTTATCACTCCCATCACTCCTGTGTTCCAATGGCGTACTCGCAATCCCATCATATTACATCAACTTGTGTTCGAAAATCAGGAAAAGATGTGCATGGATGGTGGCCTGCTTCGGTGATGCAATGGGCCACTTGAGTAAACTTGACCCCCAGGCCGTAGGCTGCCAGCCCTCCCCTGCTATAGATATTCCTAATAATAATTGTTTTGTTTTGGGTACTGAGGTGTCCTTTTTATGACACCAATATTCTTCCATCTGTCCTGGATTCATAGTGCTCTTTCACCTTAAACCTGTATGGCCCCTAATCATCTGAACAGGAGAAAGACACAGCCAATGGAGACTTTCTTGGATATTCTACCTTGTGTATGACAGTTTGAATTTCCTATTTCCTATTTCAAAAACCACACCACCATGTGGACATAATCTATTAATCTACCCATGTCACTCAAAAGTTATTGTTTTGGGAGTGGTTGAGATACACTGTAGAAGAAAACAGTATAAACATTTAGTTAAATAAAAAAAAAGATTTTTAATTGCAATTCCAAATATATTACATGTGTTATGTCTATTTACCTATTTGTGAACATAAATAAGTAATGTTATGAAACATATACAGCTGTTGCTTTATTATATTACATTCTTATATACACATTGTGAAGGTATCAATTACAGACTTGGCATTTTGTCTATAACAAATGAATCTATTCACTAAAAAGTGATGTGCAGGAGAGATGAGGTGAGGTCCCTGGCTTAACTAGAGTGTCAGAGGCATATAGGTAATTGACTAATAACTTAAACTTACCACACTATGACTTTTAGATTTTTTTTACTGTAGTATATCTATGGTGAGGAGGCATTGTAACTAGTGTTTTTATCAAGGGCATTTTAAGGCGTTCATGTTTATTGCTTTTTGCAAGAGGGAAAATAGAATCATCATTTTTTTAATCCAACACATCTGAAGTGAAACCACAGCTTGCATGCAAAACATTCAACCATAGGGCATAGTACAATGCATGGTAAACTCAACTCGCTAACTGAAGCATTTTGCTGGCACATTCAATGTCTTGTGCGAAAACTTTTTTATCTTTTTTTTCTGCCAGACAATTAACTATGTGCGTCCTCATTTGACTTGGCTGCAGATGAATCAATCATTTTGAAATCAAAGCCAAAGGCTATGGCTAGAGCATTTGCAATAGCAAATGCACCAAAGTCACCAACGCCCTCTTGCTTTTTACACCAAATATGGTCAATTTTTTAAGACCATATCAGCTTCACCAAACAGAAGTTCCATATCTGTGAGATACAACCCAATGGTTGGACACATGATGGATTAGTAGTGTTTGCTCTGATTAAGGTCCTTGCACAAACGGATGTACTAGGACTAAGGTGTCAATTAGCCGAAGGGAAAAAGCACTCAACCATTTTTTCTGAAGGATCTCCACACTACTTTGTCAAACAGCGAGTTTTTGCGTTTCAGCTTTGAAGCCAAGTCTTTGGGATCCATGAGTTTTGGGCCTTCTGTATGCGCTTATGGGTAAAGGCTGTAGATTTCTGCAAAAATGTTACTTCTTTGGAGACTCAAGCAAAGGGAGTCCATGGTCCACAGGTATTATAATTTGGCATCTTGGAGTAGATCTCGGGGGAATGCAGTTCCCCAAGATTGTCCTCATCCTCAAACAAGTACACAGTGTCCAAAAGTCGCTTTAAATTCTGTGTACAGCTGCACTTTTTGTTCTCCTGCATGGTGGAAGTGGAATAAGAGTATGATGGTGGTATAACGTAGGGCTAGTACAATCTGGAATGTCTTTGTGATCAACGTTTGATAAGAGACATTCCATATCTAAACTGACAAGAGGATTTCTTTTTCCTTTCACATCCATCCACAAATGTAAAAGTACAACGCATGCGCTTACAAGGCAAGAAATGTTTTAGCCAATCCTCACATGTGCACATTGGGAAATTTTCAGAAAAGCTTACAGACTAGTCTTGGCCTTTTTGCGACGCGCTTTTAACTTGAAACACCCCCGCTGTGTAATTGACACAAGTAATATCTGCACCAGTAAGAGAAGTTGACATTTTTTTTGCAACAGATGAGAAACAAAATCGCTTGGGCGATTTCTCAAAAATGCAGGAACATCTTCATTATATCGCCGATAAAACTGAACTTTGGGAATTCATTTGGACATACCTGCAAAATATGGCTCTTACTAGTTTGTATTATATGCATTGATTTGTATTTTTCTAGATTATCTGACATAAAACAATGTGTGAGGTGTTCTTCAGCATAAATATCTCCCTGACCCTTATAATCAAAATACATGAAATATAATTACTCCCGTTATAAATGCCTCAGTTACTAAAAGGATCAAATGAAGAGATATTTTAGAAAAACACAGGTGACTACCTTTTGACCATTGCACTTTTAATTGTTTTTTTTTTCCTTTGTTTCTGAATGACAGCAACATAAGTGTTGGTAAAAAAAAAAAAAAAAAAAAAAAAAAAAAAAAGCACAGAATTAATTTCTGCCGCGCCACTCTTGACAGTGCATTTGGTGGCCAAGAGATTAGCCTGTTACGAAAGAGTGCCCAAATACCCCTGATACCATAGTGTGGGTTGTCCGTTTACAGAAATACATACTTATTTTGGTTTATTTTTTACAATTAGAGTTGCAACCCCATCATACCTAATGTAAAAATTCTACAGCTTTGTAAAGAATCATGTACACCTTATAGTATGTTCCCTATAAGTGCTGGGAAAGTTTGGAAATTCTGTATAGATTAGGTGTTTCGGAAATCAGGACACCTGAATTGATAAACTTGCGATGCAAAATCCCCTCCTATACCTAATTTTGTGAGGATTCAGGGGGGAAAATATATTTAAAAAATTAGGGTTTTTTCTAATTTTTGCTAGTTTTTACTAAATTTCTCATCCTAAATTTTTGAGGGACCAAAAACCCCTGGGACTGAAGGGGTTAAAGAATATACATAGCAGTGTACAACAGGAAAATTAAAAATGTCTGTTTAAAGGTAGTCTAGAGAGTGAGTCTCTCTCTGGGAGGGAGGGAGAGACACTTGCACTGAGTAGGTAAGAGAGAGCGACTCAGACACACCATATAGGTGGCATATGGGATATCAAAGCATTCTTTAAAACTCAGCTTAACAGTGATTTAAATATACAATTGTAAGGAGATGTGTACATACACACATACCTTCTAGCGCAAACTGTGTAAGTATGAAATAAAAATTGACGTATCTTAAAGATTCAAATTGTCTTCTGCCTCTATAATATTCTGTGTTTTCAGTAGCTTCTAAGACTGCAGCGTTCTGTTGAAGCTCTCATCCCACGTTGTTGAAAAAGTAGAAGCAGCAGCAGCCTTCTTGGGCTTGTCCTCAACAGAGAGGGATCAGTTATCAGGAGCAGACATGCTAATCCAGGATGCAACCGCACCCTACACAACAAAACAGCAAGTGACAGGAACCGAAAACAGTCTCCTATTCACCCAGCCGCTTAATTAGTCTGCAATCAAACTGAACCAGAAGAGGCGACAGGAGCGGCGAAGATGTCCTAACGCCTAGCAGGTAAGTAGCATCGGGCAGCACCAGCCAAAAGGCTGATGCAAAGGGTATCCACAGACAAAGGGAGTTTATGCCCATGAAGCTGTCTATACCTAGAGAGATTCCTCTCTACCTGATGTAAGGCAGGAAAACAGACTAAGGCTATATGGGAGGGGAGGGGCTTTTAAATGTTTGAGTCCTGCCCTATCAGGTACAGAGGAGGAGTCTATCCCTAGTGTCACCTGGGATGGCAGGGAAAAGTATAGGATTTATCTCCGCAGACAAGCTATTCTCAACTTTTTTTTGGTTTGATCCACATTGTCCCGGTTCCAATGTTCACCGGTAAAAAAGTGCCAAACTTTCTAATAAAGTTGTGGTATCTGCATATTATTTATTGCTTTATATAGCGCCATCAAATTCAGTGGACATAACAAGTAGTATGTAACACAACAAATTGACTTACAGAGACAACAGGTGAGGAGGGTGAGCCAGTGAAGAGACTGACAGAGGGGAGAGACGTTAGTAAAGCGATGGGAGAGGAAGTTAAGTCTGGCAGCAGCTTTCATGGTGGATGGCAGAGGTGGGAGACCGGCTAAGATAGTTACAGTAGTCAAGACGGGAGATAATCAGGGCCTGGACAAGAGCCTTAGTGGCATGCTGTGTTAGAAATTGGCTATAGTGAATTCCCATGATTTCCGTGATTGTTGTCCCCAATGTTTAAAGGAATCTAATTGGCTTTAGCAGAATGTTTATAACAGAGAAGGGTGTTTGAGGAGAGAGAATTTAGTGCAAGTGAGGTAATTAGTTAAGAGCCATGCCTCTCAATTCTGAAGTAAGCTCCAACCATTTAACTACCGTATTTATCAGCGTATAACACGCAGGTATAGACCCCCAACATATTATAAACCCCTACTTGAATGGCAAGGATCAATATACAACTACATATTGCATGAGCAAGCTCCCAGGTAGAAAGGTGAAGACAGACAGGGGTTTCCAGGTGTTCTGACCAAGCTCCTTTGAAGCAGAAAATAAAACAGGCAATGCTAATGACCGTAGATGCAGTGGTCGGCCGGGGAAAACTTACTGCAGGAGATGAAACATAAATCACGCTTTTGCAATCTGATGTCGAGCAGTGCCACCAACTCAGCCTTAGCAGGAAACAGCGAGACCCTGGTACACCGGTCTACTAGCCGGAGAAGTCTGTGGTATCTATGCATTCAGGATACATGGAAATTTGTTTGTGCATTCATTCTTGTTCCTGGTAGGCGAGGATGTAGCATTCATTCATAAATATGCCTTGAACATTGAAAAGGTAGGAACAATAAGCAAACATCCTGATTTGTGGTTGCTGTGGGTAACCTACAAAGATAAGTGGGGTGCCTTTCAAACCTTCAAGCGCTGTGCTTTACAACAATACATAACGTTAGTTGTCAGATTTACTCTCACCCCCTCCACATGTGTTCTTACACTCTCTTCCCTTGATCGCAGGAAATGCGGATGAAGGTCATCACCAGAAGCTCTGCCTTTTTGTCGATGTCATATCCCCGATTCTCCAATAAGCGAGAGGACTTCCCCAAAAGTTCACACGAGGTTATCTTAGGCCAAAAGGGTGGAGCTCATCACCAGAAGCTCCACCATTTTGGCATAAGTTTTCCCTGGGAGGTTATGTCTATGGAGATGCAGACGAAGAAAGAAGAGTGAAGAACAAGAATATGCGACACACAGAAACTGAGCTGCAAGACACTGAAGTGGTCAGCAGGGAGACATTCACAGAGTTTTTTTTTATCCGAAAAACTTATGACTATAAAGTAGGGGCTGGATAGTACAGTCCTGGAGAGTATTGACAAGACGGGTAAGTGCAAACAGGACTGAGCTCCGAGAAAGATCCGTGACTTGGCTAGGCAGGCAAAACAGACTGAAAGCACATGGACAGGCCTCGGGCTAACGTGCTGCACAGAGCCCAGACTTTAACCGCACTGAACACCTTTGGGATGAATTGGAACGCCAATTGAAAGCCAGGCGTTTTTCATCCACTCAGTTTGATGTGCGCAACACTAGACCTTGGTCACTACTGTATATTAGAGACTTATATTAGTGGGAGCACTTCCCTCTTTATATATTGGATCATTGAGTTTTCAATCTCTTGATCTGTTATTACAAACACTTGCTTTAGTTAATACGTACCAAAGGCTTAGGCTTCTCGCCTTTCTCAAACAACCCATTGCTCTTATTGTGCATTGAAAACTCCAGGTGTTTCCCATGTAAAACAGCTAACTACATATTTTAAATAAACTCCTTAGAATACAAACAATAAAAGGGTCCAAAGATTATAGTTAATAACTTCAAGAGTCACTGCAATAAAACACAACATTTTTGTAAAAAGTATTCAGGATATATTTCAAGCCATTGTTCAAATGCAATAACTGAGGGGGCGGGGAAAAATGCAAGTAATTTCACAAATCTGAGAGATTTCTTGTGGCCAAGGAATAAAAACAATAGCAAAATAAGCTAACTGGCTACTTGTAGCCACATTTACAAAAATGCATTCCGTTTCACTTCTCAATGCAGCAAGGAAACTATTCTAGCAAATAATGAAGAAAAAAAAAAGAAAAAAAAGTCTAAAATGTTTGGTGGTGACAAAGAATAGCACATTTCAAGATAAAGCAACATAACCAACCCCCCCCCTCAAAAAAAAAGTTTAGTCCAAACACTTCTTAAAGATCTTTCTGTGATTAGAGTATTCACTGAAGGAGCTTCAATTTACTGAAAACAGTGTCTTTTTCTAAGCGGGCTCCTGGGTAGACTCCTAGAAAGTAGCTCTTAACCTTGTAACGCACAGAACTGCTGGAACACAGTCAAGATGTGATGGTCCAACTCGGCTGTGAACAAGAGATTCTCCAGGGTGACCATGTACTGATTTATGATCTGGTGATGCTGTGAAAAGATGGGGAAAAAGTTTAGGACTCTAACACAAAATATCACCTCTCAGGCAGCTGTATAAACTAGTTCAAGAATCTGTCACTTACCTGAAGGAAAATCTGCTGAAGTCTTTGTATACAGTTCTTATACCATGGAGTACTCACATCAATGCCTCCAGTTTCACAGCGCACCAAGTGTTCCGTAAGGATCATAATAAACCTCTAAAAGAAAGCAATTTATCAGTTAAAATAGCATAAATGTAAATAACCACACTTTATATAGATTTTACAAACTCATAGAAAGACATTTTTGCTGTCACAGCCTGTAATGCAGCATAGTTTATTGGAGTGGGTCGAGACAGTCAATTAGTGTCCATTGTATGGCAGGCACCATTACTGATTAAACACAGCAGAGACTTCAAATTTCCATGTGCTGCATTAGCGCTTTAATATACCCCAGTCAAACATTACCATTAATGCAAATCAAAAGATTTTATTTTCCATAAGCCAATCGATTGGGAGCTGTATTTAAGCAAGTTAACCAAACGATTATACCACTCTGTGGTTGTACCCATTTCTTACCTGAAAAATGACAAGGAACAGGTTCTTTTGTTCACTCTGAGCAGCTTCCACTTTTTCCTGTAAACGTTCTATCTGTTCTTCCAGGGGGCCATCCTCCTTTCCGCTATCATCATTGTCATCACTGTCCCTCTGAAAAGGTTTAAAAAAAAAAACATTAGCCTTGATTGTATTAAATTTTATTTTTTATTTTATTTCTTTTTTTACAGGTATGGCATACATGTTTGCTCTGCTTAGCCAGTCGTTGTTTTAAGTCCTCCAACTCCTTTTGGATTTTCTGGACATGCTTGTTCATTTTTCGAATTGTGGAGTGCAAGATTTCCCATATGTATAACCTGCAGAGAAAATGAAGGAAAAAAAATAATGAAAATTGATCACACAAAAATATAAACATGGATACAGTTAGTCCAACTACAACAATGCTCCATTTGCCTAGGTTTACAGTTAGTTTCCAAAATATGTTCTTGGAGCCCATTTTACAAAGCTGTCTAGCACAAATTTATTTGACGTAACACGTATTATTTTGAAAAACACACAAGGCAGTACAAAACACATCATCTATCTTGCATCATACACTGAGAAGTATAACAGAAGTTACCTGGTAAAATCAAGTGACAATTCAGGGGAGAAAATCCACGTGGCAACAGCAGCACAGTCAACAATCTGAGTCCGTATCAGCTTATCAACCAATACAGCAATCATCTGTAATGATAGAATTTTTTATCTTAATAAATAAGAAAACATTGGAGGTGGGGGTGACTGGAAAACAATTGTAGAAATAAAGATCAAATCCAAGAACATGGCTAACTAGCAGTTTGATCAAAGCCTGCAGAAGTCATCAAAACTACACTTAGTAATAAGCAAGATAGATGGATCAACAATTTTACCTGTGGGTGATTTTTCCAGACATCATAAACCACTCTCAAAATATGAAGCTTTCCTTCATCCGAGTCAGCGAGCGCTTTAAAGACTTCATGAAACCTTGTAACAGAACAAATATATAGATATCTATGGTTACATACAAAGATTCTGAAGAACATCTTATGTTTCCCCTCATTATGAACTTTAATCAGTGAAGAATAACCTGAACATACTTTAACACAGAAAGAAAAATGCACTTACTTTGCAATAGCACTAAACGAATGACTAAACGACTTTGATGCCAAGTGCAGTAATGCCTGTACAAAAACGTCAATTTTGAGGGGGTTGAAGCTCATGCCCTCATCTGTAAGCAAAACACAGAACTATTTAGAGAAGTCTTCACGTATCAGCAATGCATACAAACATGGATTTCAGGTATATTCATTGATAAACTGATATATATATATATATATATATATACACACATATACATACACACACACACACAAAACTATCTAGATCTACTGAATCAGGAAGCTATTTCTTACCATCGTCATCATCTTGGTTGGGATTTGGTACATCTTTTAAAACATTAAAAATCTCATCGTTGCCAGCCTTATTTTTTATTAGATTCAATACGTTGATAGCAATAGCATATCCGGGCAAAGAACCTACAAGACAAACAAGCAGATAAAAGTAACCTGACAAAAAAACCCTGAAATACTTATATAGCCGTGGGGTAGGCAGAAGCAAATTGCGGGAACTTACTGGCGCTTTCATCTCCATATTTGAAGATGCATTTGGGAGCTGCGGGATACAATGCTGAAAATGTCGCAGGCACTATGTCCAAAATCTGTTGGTGATAGGAAAGCCTGGGGGGAAAAAAAAAAATTGGTTAAATAATGAAAAGTGAATCCACATAAAGCAGACTTAGTGGAGTGTGCCCAGCGGGCAGGGAGGAAAACTCTAAAGTGAAAAAAAGAAACGAGTAGGTGAGCTGTTGAGAATAAATCACTAAATCAATATGTAAAACCAGATGCACCTGATGAAGCCGATAGAAGGTGAAACGCGTAGTGCTACTGTGTTTGTGATGAACCTCCAGAGATCCTGTGAGACGTCACAAGAACCCAGAAGCAATCAGTGTGCTATAGAAGACAGACGCCAACGGACTTTCTTAGGTTTTCTACCTTCCGTTTGGGACTTCTATGCTGGCTTTATACATTGGTCCTGTACGCATATTTATTGTATTTATTTGATGCCGGAATTAAACCTTCATATAGAAGTTTATTCTGCGGGACCTTGACTGACTTTGTTTACTCCTTATGATCCACGCATATAGCACTTTATTAGTGCTGCTGTAAAGTGTGAGTTAAATACTGCACAATGTTTCGATCTTATTCATCTTGTAATCAGAGGTTGCGCTATGTATTTGTTTTTTTATGTTTCATGTTACACGTTCTAAATATTCGGGCAGAAGATCTTTCCACATTCGGATATAAGTATATGTATCCATTTTTTATATTTATTTTTTTTATATCACAGGGTGTGAACAACACGTTTTACATATTGATTTATATTGAATTAGTGATTTATTATCCATAGCTCACCTACGTAAGTTTCTTTTTTCACTTTATTGTTTTTGGGTGAGTTCAAGGGAGACCACCTTGAGTATTTGGTTTGGAGCTTTTCTTGCTGTTTTGTTAGCGCTTTATTTCACTTCTTGTTAGGGAGGAAAACTCTACCAGGTTTGAAAACGAGAGTAGAGCAGGACAAGATGGCGATGACTATGAACAGCGATGGCGTCAGTAGGAGATTTTTTTTGTTGCTGAAACTGAAAGCAAATACTGCCGGGAAGCAAGTGTCTTCTACACATATACAGAAGGCAGACTATAACCTCAGGATTATGAAAATGGCCTTTGCTGAACACATTTTTGAGGCCAAGCTCTAAATTATGAAATTCAGAACTGCATCGCTGCACAGCAATCACCACAACAGTATGGTGGAACATAAATAAACCGAGAACTGTGACACCGTATAACGGATATACCTCAGGCATTTCTCTAAAACCTCTTTGACAAACTGGGGCTTCGGTCTGTCTATGTCCTGGGGAATACAATCTGCCCTGGAACACACAAATAAATGTGTTAATGAATGCGTACTCAAAGCATTTCACACAGATTTGCAGATTGTACAAGGACCAGCGCACTTACCAGTCTTCCCAGTTCCAGCGGAACTGAAAGTTACTCAGATGGTGAGAAAACCAGTTAATAAACCTAGAGAGAAATCAGTGCGATTCAATATTTGTGGATATAATGCCAATGAATCAATAAAATTATATACATAGACACACACATTTACAATGCATAAACACACACACACTTACCTGTCGATGCAAATTGTGTTCATGGTGTCCAAACGCATGTACAGCATTTCAGTTGCTTGTGCAAGCTATTTTCGATAAGGACTCATTAATATTAACTGGAAATATATATTTTTTTTAGATGGTAAGACGATTCAGACACTATTTCAAAGCTGGATTTAAAGGTGAAAGCCGTGTCTTTTTTGACCAGTCAGTTCGAGGTCAGTTAAAAAGTTCGTTTTTGAAAGAAAAGCAAACTTTGCTCAATAAAATAACATGAAATGGATGAGAAATAGTGTAGTTAATGTTCTAAATAACTATTGTAGCTGGAAATGGATGATTTTTAACGGAGTCATAGGTGTACAGAGGCCTTTTATCACTTCTGTGTTCACTAATCAGAGTATAAATTTAAAAAGAGACATTGATCATAAGCAATTATATTAGTACAGCTACAAATGTTACTGTTTTCCATGAATACAGCTAAGTGACCCCAAACTTTTGTGTGTGCTGCTAGTTAACTTGCATGTCAACATACTAACAGACAGCTGATGTACATACAGATACGAAAACTACTACTACTAATTTGAGAGTAAAAAAGGATACCACTTGGGGTAAAGATCCAGGCTGCAGTTTACAGAGTTCAATTAACAAAGTTGTATACATGACTTCAATATGGGGTGTGACGGGGAGCTGGAAGAGCTCTGCAAATATCACCTTGGAGAGAACAATACAGAAAAAGACGCATTGGAAGCCAGAACGGAACAAAGCAGTAAAACACGCAAGTGTCAGAAATCTACAGCACGCATCTACGCAGGACGTCCAGGTCGCCAAGTTAAGAGGCACTGCTTCAAAGCAGTTATTCTCAAAGCCATGTGCCTTTCCCTTTTAAACTATACAGCATGATTATATTTCATGAGGTAGACACAATTATATCATGTATAATGCAGATGAAAAGGGAAATGGTTAACAATACACAAGGAAAATCTCTAATGAAAGCTTTACTAATTAGTATTTCAGTAAAGAAACTAGTCCCTGTATTATTGTTTATTGTTCTATATAGCGCCATCAAAATTCCGTAGCGCTGTACCTGTATCAAATTCCGGCTGAAAAACCTAAACAATGCTAGAGAAGCAGCAATTTCACGAATGTGAACTTAAGCGGAGAGCGTCTCACCTATAGTGCATACATACCTCAACAATGTGATAGTTTAGAGGAATCTTAGTTTTCCAAGGATAGCTTAGCAACTGAGCAGCACTAAAAGAGAAGAACGCAACACATATTAGATATGTTCATGTTGTAGATATTAATATGTTGATTCTCTGAGAACGATAGCTCATGGCTTTTCCCAACAGCGTGATAAAACAACAAGTTATTGTTTCTAGTCCAGCAACAGGAACAGCCAGGCTGCATAAAGTAAAATACACCTATGTCCAAATTCCACATTTGAAGCACATTCACACCTGTGTTATTCCACACTGTTAACCAATAAATAAAAAATTGCATACCAAGTTCTTCTCTCACGCCAATGGGTTTTAATTATGCAATGCAGATGTTCTTCTATAACGAAGCGCTCCACAGAGTGACTGCCAGGCATGACAGGACCCTGTCACAGCAAAGTAAAACGTTAGACCAGAAAAGCTGTGAGAGACAATGTTAGAAAAAGCAAAAGACAGTGAGGGAAACTTACTTCCGGGGCATCCGTATAATCAAACATCCTGAAAACGACGCGCGGCACGGGATAGATGGAATCCTCCGTGTGGGGAGGCGGTGTGAACGGCGGCAGGTTGTGCTGCAGAGCTTCACACAGAATGCTGTCGAAGGCCAGGTAGGGGCGCTGGATGTGCCTTTCCTGCCAGCGGTCTTTTTTTAATTTCTGAATCTGTGCCCACAAGCAATCCAAGTACTGCGACAAAAAAAAACACAAAAAAAAAACCACCTTCAAACGGTTTATCCTCATCGGGGCAGTTGAAGCATGTATTAAGAGCTCGTGTTTTAACACTAGACAAAGTCTTGGACAATTTAGACATTTCTTGTAACAACCAGCTGCTTATACAAACTGAAGGAAAAAAAATAAAGAATACTCAACACTAACCCACCATAAAGTAAAACTGTAACAGTCAGCAGATTCATTCTGTTTATTAAACTGTTTTAGTACAGCTGAAAAGGACTGAACAATGCTAGAACTACATCATATTAAAAAGATAACATAAGGCGAAGAATTATCAACAAAATACAAGCCTATGACAAAGTATGGGGGAGAAGCAGTCAGGGCATGTCCTTGTTTTATATAGCGTACCTTCCATAAGAATAAATAGGTAAAAAGGGGGGCAGTAGTGAACCTTTTACAAAGAACCATTTCTAAAGCCTGCAAATTGGTGCGGACATTCTTCACTGGAATTAGAAAAGGAATCTTGCGTCCTACACAATTCCTGCACCTACTGCCTCTAAAGCGTGTAGAAGACCGCTTTTCTTCCACTAAACCTCCAACTTTGGGGACTGACTGCCAACAGCAGCTCACCTCTTCCTGTGGATGTGGCTTTTCCGCTGACCAGACTTGCAACATAGAAACATGAAGCTTCTGGCGGCGTCTGCAGGAGACAAGAACATAAATAAAAAAGGATTGGTAATTCTAATTGAGGTCTCAGAGCATAGGTATAGTATGCATTGGGATAAATGGACTGTATTGTGATGCTGAACCTTAGACATTTCAGAGAGCCAATAAATTTAGGTCCCACAAACACTGCGCAACTGCAAGAAGAGAAGTAATTAAGCACAAAAAATAGGCCAAATTCACACAAAAAAAAAAAATATATATATATATATATAATGTTGATTGTGTAACATTATAAGCAGTGGCCATAAAGAGCAGGGTGCACATTTAAAGGCAGGGTGCACATTTGCTCAGCTCATATCTATATCCAAGTTGGTAAGGCTGCTGTATCTAAACTCATTATTAAAAAAAAAAAAAACATTTTTTCCCAAGATTCCTTTCTGGTAGAAAGCGGAGAAATTATGAACCCTGCAGAACACCACTCTTAACTCTCAGTAAATAATAGAATGACACCAAAAAAAACTCAAACAAAATTAGTGGAGACTGCAACCAGGAAATAAAAATGGAGATTCTTGGGTAAAAAATGATTTGTTTCCATATCCCTGGATATAGAGGAGATTTAGTAACCCTCAAATGGGCAGGACCATGAAATCACAGCCTAGCACACACTTCTGTCTATAATGATGGAAAAGGTGTGTGCATTCTTCACACTGCAGCTTTGCAGATCAGAGGTTAGAAGAGTTCTTCAAAAGCCTCTGTTTTGTCTAAATATAATGGAAAACATCAATGGATGTCTGGTGAGTTCAACTCCAATTACTTTTCCTACTTCGGGTTGATCCCTTTCCCACCTTGACCATTTTCCTCGCACAAAATCTTGATGCAGAACCACCCACAACCTCTTGATGGTTTTGCCGCCCATGAGAAGTCTTTCAGTCTTTTCTTCTCAAGCCACCATCTTAAAGGAACTTTTATTACTAGAGATGTTCAACTTTACTTTCTAGACAAATAACCGATTGGCCCCATACTTTCAGCTTTCCAAAGCACTGCAAATCTTTTAAGACAAACATTTGACCCTGTATAACAGACCCCATAAGATCAACCAGAGGCTGAACAGACTGACCAAGGAGGACTCTTTGGGCTGTAGTACCTATTAACCTATTCGAAAAAGAAAAAGAGAAAGGATCTTGAGGGTCTTAAACGGGACTTCTGTAGGTTTACGACCCATCCCAACTTTTGTAGAAGGTGGCTAATCAGATGTTTGGTATTTACCGATTGGGACATGCATGTAAGCGCACAGAAGATTCAGGGTGGCCAGATAATTATTTTATTAATTTCACCTTGATGTGCCGAAAACCAGATGTCAAAACCCCCCAGATATATAATGAGCCTGAGAGCACTCATCTTCCTTTTTGAGGAGGAACAGAGATCAAAGATATTGTCCTTATTGGCACCGACAGCCACATCACCTTATAGCTACTGAACCCACCTATAGACTGAAGCAGCCGCAATGACAGTTTTGGATATCACTGAAGGAAATCTTACTGAGGTGTTTCTGAACGGAATTCCTGGGTACTGCACAAGCCCCAAGGCATAGGAATCCATCAAGGTTCTACCAAAGTTGTTCAAATGACGCTTGAAGTTCAGCACACATCCATTCCCTGAACTCAGCAGTAAATTTGTCTGAAGACATGGGGAGCACAACTTTCTTCTGGGATCAGATAAGGTAGCTTTGCAATTATGGTAGGCTGGGTGCTTAGATTAGGACGTCACCTTCTTGGGAATACTAGGATAACTCAGGGTTGTCCGAGGACATCTTAAATGATATTTTTAAAACGACGATGATGATTCCAACGCACATTGGTGGGGACCAAATCAAATTTATATTACAGGAGAAAAGGTGAGGGTCATGCATTCCAACCCTGAACTTCAGACACACAAGCCAGGATTGCTGGATATGACAAAACTTGGGTTTATAAACTGATGTTTATTTCCAGCAGTTGGATATTTTATTTTGAAACTCCTATTTTGCCCCGTTTTACAGTAATTTCAATTAATTTTCATTTGTTACTTGTGTGACTGTGTACGTACAGCAGGAGTATGGTTGGACAAGGTCCACAAGAAATAACGTTTAATTTACTCTTGGATATATTGTTTAGAGTCGGGCAAAATTTAAAAAAAAAGTCATCACTACCAGGGTCATCTAAGCCTACATCCTAAATGGATTGAATACAAATGCATTAATCCACTGTATAGTTAAGCATGCATAGTGTAGCATAAGTCAGTATGTTTCCCGGCACAATAATGAGTGTTTTCAGGCAACAGTGAAGTATGGTGGAGGTTCCTTGAAAGTTTGGGGCTGCATTTCTGCAAACTGAGTTGAGGATTTGGTCAGAATTAATGACATCCCCAATGCCAAGTACAGGCAAGTACTTATCCTTTATCCACAAAGGAGGGATCTGATTGACCCATGCCAATGACCCCAAACACACAGCCAATGCCATTAAGAACTACCCTCAGCATAAATAAGTATACGGAAAGTAATGGCATGGTCCCCACAGAGCCCTGATCTCAACATCAAGTCTGTCTGGGATTACACAGAGCAAGCAAAAGCGATTGAGGCTGCCTAAAATGTACTCCGGTTAGTTCTCAAAGATGTTTGGAACAACATATCTGCCAAGTTCCTGTGTTTAAGTGTACCTTAAAGAATTGATGCTGTTTTAAAAGCAAAGATTGGTTGCACCAAATATTGATTTAATTTAGATTTTTCTTCTGTCCGCACACTTTGCATTTTGTTAAATAAATATAAACTATTAGCATCTTTACTTTTGAAAGAGCCTCAAGTTTACTTACATGTAGTACACAATTAAGAACCAACTTACTTGAGGTAACTTTCGATTTTTGATAAGAGGTGATCCATTTCAACATCCTTCTTTTCATACAATTCTTTGCCAACCCAGATAAGTGAGGAGAGGACAGCATAGACATACCAGTCACTTCGCACCTACAACAAACAAATAAAACAGAATATTTTCCCTTAACTAAATACCGAACGTAGTCACTTATGGCATAGCAGCCAGATACAGCCCACTTCGCATCTACCAACAGACACGGTTAACAACCTACATGTTCATTTATCGGAATGCATTCTATTCTTCCACATAAACCACAATGCCCAATGTAAAAAACACTCACCAACAAAACTTATTTCTCAATTTCTGCACCAGTTACAGTATAAAATGAGCTTTAATAAAAAATACAAAATCAGATGGCAAGATACTATATTTTAAGAATAGAAAATTTGACGGTTGATAAGAACCATTCAGCTTATCTGGTCTGTGTTTCTCTGAAGTAAAAACTGAAACCTTAATCAATCCTGGTTCTTGGAGTAGATTCAGGATTGCTTTATGCTTTTATACCCTGCATGTTTAAATTTGCTCACTGCATTCCCTTCTACTGGGATGTTCACCCTCAGGGAGATTGTACCAGATATACAAATGGCAGACCACCTTCCAATCACTTTATCCAACTTTTTTTTCCCCAGTTTATTTTTTTTTTTTTACCCATTTCACATTTTTCCTTACCTGAGGAATATCTTCTTCCTGGGTAACTGCAACAAAGTTTTCAAACATTGCTACCATTGAAGGTGCTGCAATCACGTGGCAATTTACAAGATCAGACAGAAAATGGACCTTTGTGGAACAGAGGAGGGAAAAATATTTAAAAATGTATCAAAATAGGCAAAACTGTTAAAGCAAAGCTTCCCAATTTAAATATTCCCTACAAATCTCATATTGAAAAGGTACTTATGCCATGTCTATACGTTTTTAGATTTATTAGTTGCTTCCAATTTGTTTATGGGATATTTCAGATAAACATACAGTCCTTTTTTCACATACTAAGTTTGGAGTTTGTTTTTTTAAGCTGCTCTCTTTTTATCTGACTTTGCGATGTACCTTAAAGAACTTGCTTTACTGATCTCAGCCATTCAGTTTTTTTTTTTTTTTTTTTAGGCAAAGCAGTACTGCTATTTTATTAGTTATGATGTTTAGATGCAGCAAAACTAAAATAGCTTAATAAGTTAACAATTATTGCCACAGGGAGACAATCACTTACTAAATACGTAGCTTCGGTGTACGAGTTGGATTTTATTGCCTCTTTAAGTGTGCGAATCATGGCTTCTACAAATTCCCCGCCAAAATTGTAGTTCCTGGCATTCAGAAGTCCCACTAATGTAGTGTAAATAGTCATTTTCACTGGCAACAGTCGCGCACTACACCGCAAAAGGGAAAAAAAACACAGCATAACACATGGAACATCTCCGTAAACCAGTCTGGTTTTTCAGTTTGTTGGAGGAAAGCAAACAGGTAAAAAACCAAACACACCTGGACACTATTCAATAAATATTTCAGTGAGAGACACACTGTTACCAAGATTCTTACACTGAACATTGCCACAAAATTGTGTAAAATATATTGCCTGCAAGCTAATAGATGCACGTTCTTTTGTTCTTACACTGCACACAGAAGTCTTAATATCTTGCTTTTGTAATTTGGCAAGTCAGCCTCCAGAACACCAGCCAACCCTTCCAAGTTGCTCTCCAAGGAAAATGTACTCTGGAAGACAAAAAAAATAAAATAAATAAAAGTACATTAACATATTTGAAATATAAAATATTGGAAGTGTTCCTTCCGACATCAAATGAGACTTGTCTATTGACATAAGTAAATATTGTCTTAACCATTGCTTTGCCATTCTTTACAAGCAGGACCTATGCTTTTCGTATTAGAAGCATTTCACACTAGAAATGTAGTATTACATTATTGGGAGATATAGCAGTCAATGCAGGGGCCCAAACAAGATGTTTGTTTGGCTGTTATTACAGGTATATGCCATTAAGTTAAAAGTACAAGAGGGTATGGCCTTGAAAATTAGAACAGTTTAATCCAAAAAAAAAAAAAAAAACCCAAAAGTACAGGAATGTTGACAAAAGTATACTCCACCCCAAAAGACAGCAAATAGGTTTGAAGAAAACATAGCGGTTACCTTCTCCCCAACTTTATATATCAAGGACTCTATTTTGTCTTCAAGAGGTTCAGATGTTTTCCGCCTCTTATGAGGTTGTCCTCCTTCAGAAAATAAAGCAAGACATTCAAGTTACCACACAAATTCCAGTGATGCAAGAAAAACACAACATACTAATGCATGTCATATATGCTCATAGCTGGAATACCACAGTAATGTTCCTGCAATCCATGCATCTACATAAAAAATATGCTGACAAGGCAGTATACACAGCTGGTTAACACAATCGTCAAATTCTAATGTTTCCCTATTTTAATACTCAATCAGCCCTATTTAAATGCGTATGCCCCAACTGCCTGCGCATGACTGTAAGGGCATTAAACATAATATACCAGCAGTACAGTGAAAGGACGGAGTCAATTCGACTGCCCCTTTAAACTGGTATCTCGCCACAAAGGATAAAAATAATGGACCAGTCACCTGGAATGTTCCATTAGTTTTCACATAGATAAATTCATATTTACAACTAGAGCTGTTTGTTTGCGTGTGTGTGTATATATATATAAAATACTCGAGTCTCCCTTGCCTATGTGTTAACCCCCTACCGGGCAATGTCACAGCCATGTGATATACTTCCCACCAGTCAGCTCTGAGAGTGCGGTGGGCAGGAAAGCTCTCATTTATTTAAATAGAGGCACCCTGCTCCCACTGACTGGCCGATTTAAACCGGAAGATGGAGGAAGCAGGCAGCTCCAGCTCAGTTTTGTCTTCCAGTTTAAAGACTGTATATTGAAGTGCTCACAGAGTACTTTAACATGCATTCTTCTTTTTGGGGAGGCAAGGAATCATTAATCCACTAAGGCTTGGAACTAACCTTAAAATGTGTTTCTGTAATTCCTTCTTAATGTATCAATAGAGCCCCACCAATTACAAATTGATATTGAAATACTTAAGTAATTGTGCACTGGTAAGCAGGACACACAAAGTACCCATTAAACAAAAAAAACTGAACAAGGATGACATTTTATGTATTTATTGTACATACAAAAGTATTGGGACACACATTTGTGAATGAAATGGGTGGTTCTGAAGAGCTCAGTGAAGTGTGGTACCGTGATGGGATGCCTGCCACCTTTGCAATAAGTCACTTTGTGAAATGTATGGCAGGAGCTTTATAGAACGGGTTTCCATGGCCCAGCAACTGAATGCAAACCTCGCATCACCAAGTAATGCCAAGCATAGGATCAAGTGGTGTAAACCACCCGGTCACCGGAGCAGTGGAAACGTGATGTGTGGAGTGATGAATCTCTGTTTGGCTGTCCGATGGCGAGTCTGGGTTTGGTGGATGTCAGAACGTTGACTGACTGCATTGTGCAAACTGTAAAGTTTGGAGGAGGGATAACGGTACGGGGCTGGTTTTCAGGGGTTGGGCTCCTTACTTCCAGTGAAAGGGAAGTCTTAATGCTTCAGCATACTCAGACATTTTATACACTGCTATGCTTCCAACTTTGTGGGATCAGTTTTGAGAAGGTCCTTTTTCTATTCCAGCGTTACTGTGCCCCAGCACCCAAAGACATAGTTGGATGAGTTTGGGGTGGAAGACATTACCGACCCGCGCAGAGCTCTGACCTCAACTGCATCAAAGACCCTAGGGATGAATCGGAACACATACTACAAGGCAGGATTTCGTGTCCAACATCAGTGGCTGACCTTGCAAATGCTTTACTGGATGAACGGACAGAAATCCCCACAGAAAACGCTCAGAAATCTTGCGGAAATCCTTCTCAGAAGAGTAAAAGCTGTTATAGCTGCAAAGGGGGACCAACTACATATTAATGTCTATGTATTCAGAATGTGATGTCATTAAAGTCACCGTGGGTGTAGTAACAGTCAGGTGTCCCAATACGTGTGTCCAGGCAGTGTGTACATACAGATATATATATATATACGCATATATAACCTGCGGTTAGAAGAAATACAGATTTACAGCGGTCCCTCGGAAGAATACCCCGAGATGCATTATTATATAGACCATTCTAGGGTACTCACCATCATTGTCATCGCTGTGTCTCCTCCTGGACATGATGGTGGATTGTTCGCGGTATCTAAAAAATAAATAAATTAGAAAATAAGAACGAGAGGGGGGAAAAAAGAAAAAAAAGACAGGCCTCCGGAGAGCGGCACGCGGATCCTTTCCTCACCGGTGAGTCGTGAGCTGCAAGTCTAAGCGCGAGAGCTCTTAGCTGTGGTATCGCGAGGATAATGACAGCGCTCGCGCCTTCCCGAACCTTCTGGTTTGTCGGCCTCTTGATCACTTTGTCTGGGTCTTCCACGCGTTATAAGAGCACAAGCTACAAGTCATCCAACGACGCCAAGCTAAATAAGGTAAGCCGGAGTCCTAGAATCGTTCCGATACGGAAACAGAAAAGAGCTAAGAACCGAGCGACGCTACTTCCGGTCGCTAGAGACGCGTTTGTACGGACAATACACAGCGAACGGCGCTCTTGGCAGTTTCATGCCGCGCGTCTATGGCTATGGAGGGCACCAGCTTCCGGGAGGGCTTAAAGTTAAGGGAATGTGTGCAAAGTACTTGATTTGGTGACTCCCGTGTAATTATGGTGCTTGGTGATAAATTCATAGTGCTATTACTTTACCTGTATTCTGCTTATTTTTATAGCGGAAAATCATGTCAGTTATATAATCGCCTGTGCAATTTGGAGGATTAATATACTTGCTGATTAATTCTTAAAATGATTAGAGGATTTTTGACATAATGATTAAGATGAATGAAGTTACTAATGAATTTGGGGTTTTAATAAGTCTGGTACAAGACATATTACGGTAATAATAACGTGTCTAATCCAGACATCCCAAATCATAGCCGTTCCAAAGTCGTGGCCAGTGAATGAAATTCTGTTTGGATTATTATCTTTTATTTACATTGTAAACTCCTTTGATCTGGGCCATCTTCACCTGTTGTCTCTGTAAGTCAAATTGTTATGTTATATAATACTTGTTATGTCCTATCTGCCCATTGTACAGTGCTATGCAATATGATGGCGCTATGTAAAAACGAAATAAATAGAAATAATTGTTTGCATAGCGCCGCAGTTTAAGCAGCACTTATGACAGAGCGCAGACAAGAGTATGACAAGACTAGAACTGACAGACTAAGACAAACCGATACATTAGGTAAAAAGGGGCCTTGCATGCAATTGCGAAAAAGTAATAATTTTGAATAGTGAAACTTTAATAGTCCACATAATAAGCGAAGGGAGAATGCATTTGAGACTAATGGCTGTGAGTTGCCTCCGATCCCTGAGCTGCGTTGGACTTCCTGGAGGGGGAGGCACTGCCATGCTTTCCTAAGCAGCTGCTTCATTCAGTTTTTAGGTAAGAAGATCTGAGGAGCAGATGTGATATTATTCCGGCTGTGTTACTATTCCGGACCCCTCTTGCTCTTCCGGACCCCTCTTGCTCTTCCACTGATCCAGGAGGACTGCTGAGAGCAATGTGTTGAAGGCACCTGGAACTTTTACACTATAGATGGTGCTGGGGTTCTTTTGAAAATTCAATTTCTACATTTCAATGGTTTCTTTTTTTACACTGATAGCTGGAAGTCCTCGGTTTTCTGGACCCGTATCAGAAGTGTGCCTTAAAAGTAGCTCTTTCGGTGTTCCTGCTGCACTGGGGCTGCCATGGACCACTGTCAACTGAACTTCCCAGATGTAGAGTTGAATGGGTCGGAGACTCTCACTCCTGAAAGTGCCTTAAAAGCCAGATTGGACACCAACGCAAGAAAAAAGTATACGTTTGCAAAAAAGAAGGTAATTGCTTTTTTAGGTTTTGGGGTTTTTTTGGTTGTTTTTTTTTTTTTTGCAGAAAAAGCCAAATTGACTTTAAGTGCCACAACTCTTATGTGACCTTTTCGGTGCTTGATTATTTAACCTCGTCTCTTGAGTTTATTTAATATTTCAATTTTCTTAGTCCACTATTGTTTATGAAGGGCAAACATTGGCCGAGTGTCTTTGGCAAAAAGGCCTGGCCTGGTCCTGTATAATGCATGATACAGTGCCTGCTTAAGCCACAGCAGATGCTCATTGGGGAAACTGCAGCTCTCCTGACACACACTGGGGTAGGCTGCCACCTTCTGGCCTGAGGGGCATGTAAAGCCAAGTGGTCCCCCAGCACCACCATAACTAACACACAAACTCACCTTGACCGAAACTTCACCCTATCACTACAACCCTGGGGTCACATAACATCGATATGGTCACCATGCCAATAATTTATGCATGGTGTGTATAGACTGTCATTTATCCTTTTGAATGCCTATTTAGTTATTTCTTAATAGCAAAAGACATTAATCTAAGAAATATAGTTAAATACATTTATTTTTATTTATTGACCACCACAAGCAGTGAAAGTTTATCACATGATAAAAATAATATTGTTCATCATCTGCAGGCATTTGCGCTTTTCGTCAGAGAACTGCAGTTGGGGGCTGATCGGTGGAGATGCTGCGACCAGGAGTTTACAGACCTGGTGGCTGTGCACCGACATGTGGCTGCACAGCACGCAGCCGTTGTTTTGCAACAAACTGAGGACATTTTAGAAGAAATGATGATAGCTGCAGAACCCACCTCTGTGCCATGCTCAGATGATGTATGTGCTTCAGCAGACAAGTGCTGGAACAGCTGTGACATTTCTGATTGGTTACCAGATACAAGTCAATACCAGAAAGATGACCTGACAAGGTAACGCATGTATTGGTCAAACAAAATTCCTTACCTCCATAGACTCTCCGGAAGCATAATAGCAAATGTTTCATAAAACATTGTTTGGTTTAGGGAAAACTATTATCTACCACCGAAGAGCCCTGTTCTCTCACAAACACAAGCTTTATCCTGACTCCATGGCACTTTCTCTTGTAGATCTCAGCTTGTGCAAGCAGTAGAGGCAGTTTGGGGAGTTGAAAGCAATAAGTCGAATTTTCTAATTCCAATTCCGACTTGCATTCTGTAAAATGCATTTGCATTCTTGAGTGTCCTTTAATGAAATTATGCCCCCCATTTAACTCATGGATTTTGGTTCACCCTCTCCTCTGGATAGATATGGAGGTCTCATTCCTCATCCTTGATTGTCTTTCATGCCCTGTTCCTGGATGCATTGCTTTAGTCTGATCTAGATCATGCCCTACTGTTTATTTTCTAGACCATATTCAGTCTGCGAATGAATGAAATATGAATTTATTTCCATTTCTCTGCTGCTGGAGAAAGAACACATTGGTTTCGCCTCTGAATGGGGTCTTAACATGTTTCTGTTTACTTGATAGTGAACCGGGTGAAGTGCTTTTATATTACTGCTACTGTGAAGTAACGGACCCCCAGTGGATCTGCAATTGGCAAAGAACGTTGTGTCAACTGCTAAATCTCACAGGCAAAGTAAGTAATCTCTGGGATGCTTCCATGCTGCCTCTCTATATGTCAGCTATGGAAACGTTTCCTACGTCATGGTGCTTAGAAACCATATATATATGCTTATATATATATATATATATATATATATATATCAATCACAATTATACATGTGTGTGCCAAGGGAGGGCAAGAACTATTTGTCTATGGGGCAAAACAAAGCTAGAGGCCCAATAATTTAGTGTCCCAAAACATTTGGCTACCAATGTTCAGAATCCTGTCATGTCCAACTCGTATTTGTCAAAATAGACTTAATAAGAGGGGCACGGAAATTATGGTGTTGGGGTATAAATGCTTCCCAAGCCTCCTTGTTACGCTAGGGACTGCAGTGGCAACATGTATTTGGTATATGTATGTATGGTATTATTTGGGGCATATGATTGCAGAGCTGCTCTCCTGTTTGATAGTAGCTTATTATAAACGGGTAGGACCAAAACAAGGACCCGTCTATTAAATGATTACATTTGCGATTAAGAAATAGGCACTGGTACAGGGGCTCGTCTGGAATTTTCGCCGTGTGAGATGTATTGGCCTATGTATCTGATGATCATTTGTACTTTACCTGCAGTAAATTGTTGCAGGCTTAAATCGCGTTTACAGTTTTAAGATCCTTAGAGCATTTAAATGAGCGTGGAACGATGACCAAGTAGGAAATGATTTTGTCTACGCACTTTCTAGATTCGCATCGCTGCAGAGGGAATAAATGGAACAGTAGGAGGGAGCAAACTATCTACCGGGCTTTATATCCGCACTATGCTATCGCATCCTCTGTTTAAGCCCGTTATGTGCTTGGAAGATTTCAAGGTAAGTTCTAGAAAGGTGTAGATTCCCCGATGATCTTGCGGCAGAGTTGTCCAAGTTTTTCATGAGCAAGGTTCTAATTAAATAGGATACTTATATGCTGCTAAAATGTAAGATATAAAAGAAGCTTCTATAGAGATCTCAGGACTGTAGAAGGTCACAGAGTAGCAATTTGAGATGCTATTTACGTGTTAATGCTTTTTATTGAAAAGGCAAACATTTTGCTCATCTTATATTGTGCGGCAAGTAGGTTTTTGTTATTTGAAGCAAAAGAGCATAACATTTTGCATGTGTGTTCACAGGGTAATTTTCAATTGGTACATGCAGTGTTCGCTATCATTGACTGTCGCTTTTCCTAGCCAGACTTCAGGGATAATACTAGTCTGAGCTGATATCAGAAACTATAAGTGAATCCAGGGTATTGTCACAAATACAGATGCACTTTGCTATTTTTGCAACTATGCATGGCTACGATGATGCCATTTGCAGCTAATTATTTTATACTGATTCATAAATTGTGTTTCAATGTATGTGCAATCTATTTGTGTGAAACAAAATGACATTATAAAGTTACTTTTGATATGAGGTTTTGCAACTAATATTACATACATACATCCTTAGGACAGTAAGGTTAAGCGATATAAAAGTATGGTGGGAGTTCTCCTTTAAATGGATCTGACACCATGGCAGTATCCTCGGTCTATTTGGCAGAATAATACTGCAAAATACCTACTTGGATGGTCATATTTTTATAGTTTTATTGCATGTAAATTTGGGAATTGGTAGTCACATATTGTGATGGTAGCAGCAGTGGAACACCAACATTGTGGTGCTAGTATGGATTAGAGTTATGTTAAGGCATCTTTTATAAACATTGGAGACTTCATATTAGATGTTTATATATGACTGTAGCTACCATAGTCTGGTAATGGAGACAAACCTGTGTAAATGAAAGTAGAAAATAAGTAACCCAGTTCACCGAGACCTCCAAAGAATTCAGGGAGAACTACATCACTAGAAGTGGAAATGATGGGTCTTTTCATTGATTCATGATCTCACATGATTTCATTATTCTGGCTCATTCTACAGACAAGCGAAGGGGGAGCACATTGTTTCCCTGACCTACGAGTTGGTATTTTCCATGAGATTGTGCCAATGGGAATTGATCCACATAAAGTCTCCTACAAAGAAACAGGTGTGTAGATAGTGTCAGGAATCTCAAAGCCCAGATAAATATTACAGATGTTCCATTCTTGGTTTGGTATCGAACATGTTATGAGCAAATTACCGAATGCTCTGTATGTACCTTTGCTTTTCTTTTGGCTCCTCTGTTTCATTACATTGGTACATTGATCTAGCTCCTTATTATGAGAAGATATGTACAAGATACATACCCTGTAGACAAAGAAAGTAAAACCATATTCCAGCGCAAAACAACCTACTGCTTTAGTATAGCACGTTAAATACGTAGCGACCTTGAGGTCCAGTCTTAGGAAGTCATTAGTATTTAAGGGGTTTACGCTGGGAATTGGTGGGGGAAGTGCTCAAACTTCAGTTCATGGAAGCCACATGTTGAGACCTACACAACCCTTTCCCATCCATGATTTTATGAAAAGCAGTAATCACATATTTTATTTTACTATTTATCCTTGCAGCTGTCCATCTAACTCCAGAAGAGTTTCATAAAGAAGTAGAGAAGTATCTATCCAAAGCTCACGATGAAGAGAGCAACACTATTTTGCTTGACTGCCGCAACTTTTATGAAAGCAAAATAGTAAGTGGATTTTCTCAAGTAGCAAAACATTTTTGCTAAATTTGTAATCTGATGTAGAATGATTGTTATTTCATATGAAAAATAGAACTGGTTAATATATACACTCACTGGCCACTTTATAAGGTACGTCTGTTCAATTGCCGAGCATCAGAATGGGGAAGAAAGAGGATTTAGGTGACTTTGAACGTGGCATGGTTTTTGGTGCCAGAGGGGCTGGTCTGATTATTTCAGAAACTGCTGATCTCCTGGGATTTCCACGCACAACCAAGGTATGCGGAATAACATCTCTGAACGCACAACACATCGAACCTCGAAGCAGATGGGCTACAGCAGCAGAAGACCACACTGTCAACACTTCTGTCAGCTAAGAACAGGAAACTGAGGCTACAATTCACACAGACTCACCTACATTGGACAATGGAAGACTGGAAGAACGTTGCCTGGTCTGATGAGCCTTGATTCCTGCTGCAACATTCAGATGGCAGGGTCAGACTTTGGTGTAAACAACATAAAAGCATGGATCCAACCTGCCTTGTATCAATGGTTCAGACTGGTGGTGGTTTAATGCTGTGGAGGACATTTTCTTGGACACTTTGTGCCCCTTAGCACCAATTGAGCATTGTTTAAACGCGACAGCCTACCTGAGTATTGTTGTTGACCACGTCCATCCCTTTATGACCACAGCATACCCATCTTCTGATGGCTACTTCCAGCAGGATAATGCACCATGTCACAAAGCTCAAACTGGTTTCTTGAACATGACATTGAGTTCACTGCACTCCAATGGCCTCCACAGTCACCAGATCTCAATCCAATAGAGCACCTTTGGGATGCGGTGGAACGGAAGATTCGCATCATGGATGTGCAGCCGACAAACCTGCAGCAACTGCATAACGCCATCATGTCCATATGGACCAAAATCTCTGAGGAATTTTTCCAGCACCTTGCAGAAAGTATGTCATGAAGAATGAAGGCAAAAGGGGGTCCAACCCAGTACTAGCAAGGTGTACCTAATAAAGTGGCCAGTGGGTGTATAACTAAATGATAAAGCCTGCCGTACCACAGACACGGTGAATGAGAAAAATCTCTTTGGAGTATAAAACTGTTTTACTTGAGGATACCTGGAAGAATTTTCAGCTACTTTTCAGCTGTAGTTATACAAAAACTGACACGACAAATATATTTCAACCTCACATAAAGTCTGACCCTGCTTTTTGTTTATGCTCATTTCCTTTCACTTTAAAACAAAGGGAATTTCCAGTACGTTTAAGTTCTGCAATGAGCATAAACAAAAGTCAGGGTCAGACTTTAAGTGAGGTCGGAATATATTTGTCCTTACCCGTATTTAGTCATGGACAATTGTCAGTTTTTCTAGAACATAAATTCTTCATACTCACTCAGGGCTGTTTGATAACCTCAAATAAAATAGATTATACCCCAAAAAGATTTTTCAAACAGAAGCTGCCTTGTCCAGGATCAGTGTTGTATAACTTAATTTGGTGGGAATATGAACTGATAAATATTTAAGTTTTTAAGACTCTGCGTTGCCACTTGTGGTGGTCGTTTCATAATTGGTCTTCTCTTCCAGGGCAGATTCCAGAATTGCCTGGCACCAGATATCAGGAAATTCAGCTACTTCCCAAACTATGTGGATCAAAACCTTGAGGTTTTTAAAGATAAAACTGTACTCATGTACTGTACAGGAGGAATCCGTTGCGAACGGGGCTCCGCTTATCTCAGGTCAAAGGTAAACACACACAGGCTATTTTAGAATCTCTATGATGGACTATTGAAAGTGTAATATTTATCTCAAGGTTAACTCGTATAGAGAATGGTCTATCTTTATAATTCAAAAACTTAAGATTTGTAACCTGCACACTTTCTTTGCGGTCTCCATCAGGAAAGGTGATTGTCCAAAGTTCATCAATTTTAAATGTAAAACACATGCTTCTGCCCCAAAATCAATTTACTAACTCTCAGGGCTCTGTACATTTATTGCAACAAAATGAGATAACGCCTACGTTACTGTATACCATACTATATTTTACGTTCAAAAAAATAAATAAATTCCATACTACTTTCTGTTTAAGAGATCAAAAAACATGATTAGTATGTTTTGTAAAAATTAGGATCATGAATAAAAAATGTGCCGTTTCCACTTTAACATGGCCGTTCCTTTGTTGTAATTCCTTCGCGACAGCGTCTATATTCTTTTGACACCTTTTCAGATTAAGCCAATGAATGTAATCTGTTTTTTTTTCATGGCCAGGATGTATGCAAAGATGTGTACCAGTTGAAGGGGGGAATCCATAAATACCTGGAGCAGTTCCCAGATGGTTATTTCCGAGGAAAACTATTTGTGTTTGATGGACGCTATACAATCTCTTCTAACGATGATATCATATCACGTAAGTAGGCAATGAACAGGGCTGTAACTTTATCAAAAGCAAATGAATTGTCAAGACTGAGCAATCAGGGGGCTCCATTCAGTTATTTACCAAATATCCATTCATCTTCCAAATATGTACATTGTGTTTTGTTTTTTATACAATATTCTTGCTTCAGTATTGTAATTTTAATTGACGGATCCAAGTAGTCTTCTCAACTTGCCAGAAATGGCTACAGATGTTGCTGCCCTGAGATCTTTATCCATACTGTGGAAGTCATCTGTACAAACCGATTAATGTGGGGTTTGTATAATATCATTAAATTGAGAGCATAAACTAGAAGTTAAACATATATAAATCTGATCCACAAAGTCTTCATAAGGGTTATTATCTGACATAAAATAATGTTTTTAGCAACTGATTCATCTGACAACTCATCCATGATTGGAAGCATCCATTCCAAACTGATTGAACCATGTAGTATGCTGCCTGAAGCTGCATGCAGCCCAGTGCAATATACAGATTCTCTGAAGTCAAATTTGTCTTTTGGATCTTATTGGTCTTTTTGCTCACAGACTGCCGGTACTGTGCGGCTCCATGGGACCAATACACGCTCTGCTGCACGGCCCGCTGCTGCCAACTGGTTCTGACATGCAAGGAGTGCCAGGACAAAGGCCACACTGCATGCTGTCCCACGTGCCAAGAGAAAGGGCTCCAGACACACTCTGCCGGCCTCCAGCTACCCTTCAAAGAAGAATGTGAATGTACAGAAAAGAGACCCAAGATACCCTTAGAGAAGATCTAATCAAAGCCTACAACGTGATCAACAGCTCATTGCAGCTCTCATCACACTGAGCCAGGGGCTGACAGGGGATGGTGCATTTTGTAGTATTTTCAGTTGGCTCGTCTGATGTAAGCCGAGTATTTTTTATTGCTTGGGATAAAAGATTTCCAGTTACTGAGATGCTACAAGGGCAATCATGCATTTCCAACAAAAGGTTTTCTGGTACAAAGCTTCTTGAAGCTAAATATTCCTATACAGAAAGTGGGATGTTAACTAGTATACTAGTTAAGATGAAAGGATGATTGGGTATAGAGTAATCATATAGTCAAAGTCAACCTATTTATGATAATGTTAAATAATGCTTTTTTTCTGCCGGCATTTTTAATGTACATACCTCCAATTGTCTAAAATGTATTATGAAAATTACCAAAAACAACAACATTCAATCAGGGAGCTTTCTTTCTCTGGAAAGTGCTAGCGGAGTGCCTTTAAATGAAATTCAGTTGCCAGATTAAGGGAATGTTCCACATCACTTGTCCCTATCCTTCTTCTAAGGGTGCTGACTTGTTATAGCAATCTACCTCCCTTAGTTAGCCTGCCTCAAAGTGATACATATGAAGTAAATGTCTTGTGTTCTAGTTGGCTGTGAGTAAATAGAACTAAAGGCACGGCAGACTCAAAAGAGACATCTAATAGATGCTGTCCAGAATCCATCAAGGTAAAGTCACCTCTAAACGTCACTTGCTTGGGGCTAATTCAGTAGAGAGGCTGGGGGTTATCTTTTGTCTTTTTGCCATTGGCCATCTAGTCTCTTTTCGGTATTACAAACACCACAAAGGGCTGAAATATTGCCTAAATGATTTTAATTACTTTTAATGTTTTTAACAGCCCTGGGTCAATAGCAGTTCAAATACATTTGAACTTGATCTGTATCCGGGTCTGTTTGACTTATTTAAAATAGCTCCTCAAGGACATTTTACCATTTTTTTTCTTTTTTCCACTTTCTGTACTGTTTACATGCGTCCTGACCTTTTTTTTTACCATCACAGCCTTTTCTATGGTTTATTGTGCCCTTTATACTTAGAACTAAGGGTTGGAAAATGTAAAATTTTAAATCTATGAAATTATTTTCCGATTTATGGTACTGTAAACACTACAGGAAGTGTGGTTGGTTTAGCTATTCTAGCTTTACAATGTTTACACCAAATGTTTTTCTAATTACATGTAATAATAAAGAACATGTATTCTCCTTTAGTTTTCTGTATTTATTTATAAATGTTGTAGTCTGAAACAATTAAGCCTGCAAATACTTACACTTACATGATGGGTAAATCAAGGTAGCTGAACATGGGAAGCCATACTTTATATGAATTCTTTTTTTAGTGGGGCTGTCTGTAAATGTTGACTGTCCCTTTTAACTATAATTTAGTGTGTAAATTATGTATATAACCTTAGTTGAGACACTGGGACAAAATGCCTTAATACATTATCACTTGTAGGCTTATTGTTATTAGTGGATTTTATTTTAAGCCGCATACCAAGCTATGATGTCCTCAACCTTCCCTTTTGTGAATAAACCCTTTCAATTAGCCCCAATTAGCCCTGACACAAAAAAACATATGAAAGCACTCTCACAGATACATATATGCGCACGCATACACACACACACGCACACACACACATACATATCCCGTGGAATTACTGTTGGTTCTTACGAGACCAGGCTAGTTGTACTCCTGAGCCCTTCCCCATTATGACAATAATCAATAAAAGCTGCACAAAACACAACTGAAATGACTATGAAACATATGTTTTTTTTTGCCCACTACCAATGGTCCTCCCATTTCTATGTAAAATACTTAGTTTTTCGTTTTGTTTTGGCCATTTTCTTTTCCAATTGAATAATTTTATCTGAGAGCCCACTGCTGCTCTAGGATCTGCTCCATCATGTGGAATTAACTTGCAGTATTGTATATGAGCATCAATCTCAGCCTTTCTCAGCTAAAATAACTGTCACACTCCAATTCTCATCAGTCCGTGGCTGCTACTACAAGTTAAAATATCGTCCACACACACACATATATCTAACGCCTGTCTCCCTTGTAAATGCGTATTGGCCAGTGTGACAAAGTGTAAGGAAAACTCCCCACAGGTTATTGGACCCATCAATCACAGCCATAACATTCAATGAGACCCCTCCTCCCCCAATTTTTGGCTAATTGTACATATTAGTCATCGATATGTACTGTCCCACACACAGTCCCTTCTCAATTCACCTAATCACAGAGCACCAAAACAAGTGGTAATGACGACAGACAAGGGTTGTAATGGTCGCTGCTGAACCGGGCAAACGAACGGATGAAGCTTACCAAATTTTCTGTGCGGTTGCCATTAGTTTTCGGCTGTTTCGTTGGGGACCCGAACACACAAAACAGACAAACTTTGTTAAAAGTTGTTTTGTGCAAGTCTAAAACTATTTTTTCATATTTAATAAGAACTATGCATTTCTTGTTTTATTTCCTTTTATTTGCCAACCTGCCCCCTAATTTTGCACATCTGACGCCAGTTATGCACATCTGCCCCTATGACATGCCACTCTGCCCCCAGACGTGCCTTATACCCCTCTATGCCACTCTACCTCCCTGATATGCCACTCTTCCCCAGATATGCCTTACACCCCCTATATGCCACTCTGCCCCCGCCTAATGCATTCCCAGACTTGTCCCCCGTGCTCCAGACTCCTTGGTGTCAGCTAATGAATGTCTGCCCAATGCGTGTAGACAACCTCTGCTGCTACCCGCCACTTCCGCTGGGGCTTCTATGATCATGTTATGCCGACGCTCTGTGCTGGGTAGCAGCGGAGGTTGCACCGACGTTCACCGGCTGCTAGAGAGGAGGATCCAGGTCCCCTGCAGTGCTGCGGGTCATCTGGATCTTAGTCTTGTAGTCAGACCTCTATCTGAGTTCTTATTATAAGGTGACCTTGAATATAATAAGCAAATTATGGGTTGCTTTCTCCATGCCACTGAAGTCTTATTGTGGCTTTGTTCCATCCTGATACAATAGAAGGCTGTGTCCCAGGTTTTCAGTTTGGCAAAGCATGAGTTTTTGCTTTCCACTTTGCTCTCGTCAATGCTGGTGTATAATCCCCATTTGCTAGACTTTTGCATTCATCAGCCATGTGTCACAAGCCCATCGGTCTAGAAATGAACAAATTCACTCAGATCGTATTTGGGAGAACATGAAAACAAAGCGAACAGCGAATAAACTAATATGGCAGTGTACACGAAGAAGCACAACACGAAGAATCTTCATCTTCCTTAATGTCTCCTACCTCATCTCCCTGGTCCCTTCCCACTGCCTCTAGCCTACCATCTCTAACATTGCAGGAGTCAAAGGGAACAGGAGTCCGTAGGATCGTGCCAGGCATTAATATTTTTACTGGGATTCCTATCTGATTAAGTAGGACATAATCTTTACATGTATTGGGGTACATCTATGTCTCTGTAGAAAGTCTCAAGAAGTTAAGAGATTGATTTTTTCTGGTTAGGCATTCCAAGGTCTTGTGCTTATATAACTCCTCATTGCAGTCCATGATTCCCTATCCACCGGCTACTTTACACGGCAAGAGATAAATTCATCTCTTGCCTAGAAATGCAAGGTACTTACTATCACCCAGCTCTAGCTTTGGCACACATACATGTTGAAATGTTAGGGACTAATATTCTGCCACTGACCCCCAGCTCCAGGGGATCTAATGAGACCTTGTGCCCTCTTTTTAAGCAGTCAAAATAGTGCAAAACTTCAATATGTATTCTTTGCTTTACATTGAACCGCATTTTAAATTGGCCACAGACACACGAGAATCCAATGGGAGTGTATCAAAGAGTAAATATCAGAAATAAAACCGGAAACAACCAAAACGACCTCCGAAATTTGAAAATTGATTGCTAGCATGAAATATGCAAACCCCCCTTGCTCGACATTTTATTAAAGACAAACGTGATTTCAAAGATTTATTTCCAGATAACTCATACAGTTAATTAATCAAAAATCTAAAGTTTTTAGGCCAGCTCTTTAGAACGACAGCAGCTGATGTTTAAGTTCATTCAGACTGGTGAGCTGATGCCTTAGACCAACAACTTCCTCAATCAGAAGCCACATCGCACCCTTCGGTCATTGGACTCTGGGATATCCTCTCCTGGTGTCTGATCTCTGTTATGAGGATCTTTAGCGCAGGCATATTAGCTGTAGCCTCCCACGTGCGGTGTCCATCAGAATCGGTAGTTGGTATTCCATATTCAATCTCCATGGTTGCAAAGGCCTCATGATAATCTTCCAGTTTGTTGGATAGACTCGTGTTCTCCAGTTTGGTTGTTATTAACAGGGAATTTAGTTCTGAGTTCTCTTCAGCCAACAGGTCCCTTTCCCTTGCATAATTAGAGATCTTGATGTTCAGGTCGCTCACCTTCTTTTTCAGCCCATCAGAAACCTCTTCCATTCTAAAAAGTTTATCTGTCAGTGTTTGGATGGCGTTCTCTTTCATGTCCATACTCTCCTCTAGATGGGACAATCTCTCAGTCTTCTCCTCCAGGCAACATTCTAACAACTCCTTCTCCTCTGTCAAATCGAAAATCACTGCCTGGAGTCTTCTGAGCTCTTCATCCTGAGAGAAGGTGTCCTTCCTGGGGTCATCCCTGGAATGGTACTTTCTGGGTCCACATCTGGAGTTTATTTTATATTCAAGAGCCAATATTCTCTCTTCCGCACGTGACAGTGCACGCCTTTGGTCAATGTCCATCTGCAGTAAAGTCTTCTGAATATTTAAAACATAGTCCATGTTGTTCTCAGAAAGACTGGCAAGGTGAACATCATGTTGTCTCTGACCTTTACTTGATTTTGATAATCCAGACAAGGATTTGATACAAAGTATAATTATAATAGCAATGTTAAAAAAATTGCATAGATACAGCAGTGTAATATCCCACATCTTTGCTCCTGCCTCCTCCTCTGAGCAATTACTAGCCTGCGCAGTCGGAATTTACACCCTACCTTTTGTCACAAAGCTGATGACATCACAAAGCAGGTGTCTGGTAATGATGCAGCAAACAAGATGCTTGCTGTCTCTGGGCTTATGCTGGGTGGAGTTTTAAACTATATCCATTTTAGATTTTAATCTTATTGATTTTTTTATTAGATGTTTCATATTAAATTTGAAAAATGATCTCACAGGAGCAGAACATAAATAAAAGATTTAAAAGGAAACAATTGCACTGCATTTTAATGAGTATGATAAATGAGTGGTCCCTCAAGCAAATACCCCTTTCACCACCCCCTCAGCCTAAAGAGTTTTCTTTCCTCTTTAGTCTATCTACAGTGGTTAAAATAGTGGTTTATCTAGCATGTGGCAGTTGGTTAGACACACGCACGCGCATACACGCACACACACGCGCATACACGCACTGTTTGAGACAGTGGCTGATATTCTCCTGGCCCCTTCTCGATTTTCTACCCCTTCCCCGACTTTCTTCTCTTATTCCTGTTATAGTAGAGTCCCAGATGCTTACCATATTTTTCCTTGCAAATACCATATGATGACTTATAAATGCATTTCCAGCTATTGCTGAGGTGTTTTTAGTACACATCTCTAACTCAGAAATAAAAAAAAGAAAAACTTCAAAAGCAAATAAGAAACAAAATGCTGAATGTTGGGATTTTATTGAATCATTAGGTATATATGTACAAATGTTTACATTCAGTCACTGCACCCAATGCACACACATAGATCCGATACATATAAGTAACTGTGCCAATGTTACTTCGCATGTTGGCAGTGGAGAACATCATGTGTTTTATTTCTTCCACAAAGGTGCAGCCACATAAGTATCATTTAGTTTCTTTGGTAAAATTGACATATCTGCTTTTCCAATCAGCTTTTTGGTAGTTATTACTTTTGACAGACATGGCAGTGGAGAGCTGGACATCTAGATCTGGACTCTGTTGACATCTCATTGTTGAAAGCTATTTGCAACAGCATCCCTCCCAGAAATCACAGGGCGGTTTTCAGCTCCCTCAAGTATTGCACTTTGTGGTGGCCCTTCCAGCCTCACCCTAAACATCTCTATACCTGTAGAACATAATTAGATTAGGGGATACTGGCCAGGCCACTCTGCGACAGATACCAGCTTCCACAAGGTGAACTTTTTAGACTAAGTATCTCCAAAACTACTACTACTACGTGAATGAAGAAAACACATTTACCTAGAAGACTCAGGTCTGGACCTGCAGCACCCCTCTCCCTCCATGCTCCACTACTGGCACTAATTTAGTCTGCAAGACAGCCCTCCCAAAGAACCCTCAATGTCTTGTTAGATCCCCCCAGAACGCTCACTCAAGCCTGCACTGGAGATGGCCGGTCGTGAGTATACTGCATGCACAGTGCTAACCATGAGAAGGCATCTACCGCAAGGGGCTAGGGAGTGGGAAAAATGATTGATCCCTCTACCCATTTCAAAGACAAAAAAATGAATTTAAAGGTGACATACAATATTTATTCTAATTCATAAATACAATTACATACGTTCATTTAGTGTATAGAACTATAAAATGTTTGATTAAAGTGGCAGATCGGCTTCAATTATAATCACAGCAAATCACAGACAAGCTGGAATAAGGATCTTTTGACAGGACGCAATTTCATTGTATATCAGCCATTTATTTAAAGTGAAAGTCTTAATTCTTTTGCAAGTAGGGGTTAACTGTCTATAGGACTCATTCAGTTCATTATCCATTGTGAAGGGTCAAACCTGGCAAGATTGCTCTTGAAGAAGAGGTGAGGCATCCATGCATTATGTATAGTTCAATTTGTTCACAATGTTGATATTTAATATGTAACTGCACCTCTTATGCCAGCAAGTATAATATACGAGAACCTGCATGTTTTAAAAAAGACATACAAGGGAAATTAACATTATTAGCATAGCAAAAGTCATTTTAGGTATCTAAATGCAATTACATGTGAAAATGGTCATATTTATTCAGTGTTCTGTAATTCCAAGCAGATGTTTTTCTTAATATGATTAAGGATATAATATGGTAATGTAGGTCTGTTTTTGCTGATATTTGCTAAAATAACTTACAAGGCATCTCATTTTCCAAGGAGACTTAAAGTCACCCAATTAATCTTTTCCAATGTATCGCCCCATAAAAAAGTTATTTAGCCCCTAGACACATTGGAGAGTCACTTTTAATGATAGCTGCAGTTTCTTTAAATTTTCATAGGGGTTCCTTGTGAAAATGTATGGGTGGATTCTGCATTACCTCCTATATGCATTTGCCCTTTCCCCACCCACAGCTATTTTCTTTCAAGGAGGTGTATTTGGCCAGTACTTATGTCATATTTAACGACAACTCCAGTGCTGGCTCGATGAACGCTATGGGTGGGACCTGTGCACATATTTGAAAATCTATTTCATCGATTTAAAGCATTCAATCAGTGGCAATTTTCAATTGAATAATTTTAACTGAGAAAGCAATTTAACTTATCCCCCAGAGTAAAGA
>VKOC01048507.1:0-51012 GCA_009364415.1 Spea multiplicata | reverse complement strand
CCCCATTCTGCCTCTGCCTCTACTGACCTACCGGTCTTAGACCCGTCAGGGGCTTCGCTATTCGATCCCACTACCATGCGGCACCCTAGAGCCACTGAATGGGCTCCCCCTGAACACATTGGTTTATATTTACATAAATGGCTGCGTAAGCCTTTGCCTAAAGAGGTGCGTAATAAGTTACGGGCCGAATGCCCTCGCCCTCGTATCCCTGATAAGGTGGCACTCACCCCCGAATTTGATCCCAACGTCCTTTCCTTGTTGTCCGCTACTCGGCGTGACCCCAGGAAGGGCCTGGAGCAAAGCCTTAAGTCTGCCCAGGATAAGCTCCTGGACCTGGTGGGCCCTGTAACTCAGATTCTGTCCCTGGCAGACAGGGCTTTCCTTCATGCGGCTCCCCTAGACCCCAAACTTATCCGGGACTGGGCTCTCCGGACTGTTTGTCTCCTAGGCAACGCCAATGTTGCTATAGCCACGGAACGACGCAAGGCGGCCCTCCTTCGCATGGACCCTCGCCTGGCTGAACTTGGCTCCAAAGACCTGGGCGCGGCCGCAAACGGCCTTCTTTTTGGAGACTCTTTCGTGAAGGAGCTCAACCGATATGTCTCCCTTCTGACTTCCTGGAACAAGGCCAAGCTCTCCATGCGGAAAGTGTTCCAAGCTGGCCCTCGTTTTTCCGCCAGGGCTGGTCGACCGCGGGGCCGGGTCGCCAGCCGTGCTGCTTTCCAAGGTTCCAGACATTTCCAGCAACCTCAGGTGGCTTACCGAGGTGCCTTCCACCAGCGATCGTTCCCGCCGAGAGGACACAGCAGGGGTAGAGGTTCCACCGGTTTTCCCAGAGGACGCTCCGGCTTCGGTAAGTCCTGTCGTTTCCTGCCTTTCTTTCCCTCCACAGGTTGCTGGCAGGATCTCCAGTTTTTTCCACAACTGGGTGCGAATTACGTCGGATCCTTGGGTCCTCCAAACGGTTCGTGGCTATCGGATCGATTTCGTCTCCCCTCCTCACCAGGTACGGAGGCCTCTTCCTATGTTCCGTTCAAGGTCCGATCGCCAGTTTATAGAGGCCGAGCTCTACAGACAGTTCCTCCAGTTTCGTTGGGGCAGTCAAATCTGGCAGTTCCGCTCTCTCCCGTTCAGCCTCAGCTCCGCCCCTTGGTGCTTTACAAAGCTCCTCAAGCCGGTCATGGCTTTCTTCCGATCTCGGGGGATCAGGTGTATCGTGTATCTCGACGATATTCTTCTTTTTTCCAGGTGTCGGGATCTCCTCCAGGGCCAGACGGACTTTGTGGTGCAGACGCTACATCAACTCGGCTTCGTCGTCAACATGCTAAAGTCGGAGTTAACGCCCCGGCAACGTATCCAATTCTTGGGTTTCGAAATCGACTCCAAGGCAGCCATGTTGCGGCTCCCGATGTCCAAGGTGGTGGCCATTCGGAAGGAGATTCGTTCTCTTCTTCGGAAGGATGTCTGCTCGCTCCGTCTGCTGGCTCGCGTGGTGGGGCTCCTAGCGGCGTCCATCCAGGCTATTTTTCCGGGTCCATTACACTACCGGGCTCTCCAGCGTCTCAAGGCTCAACACCTGCAGTCGCTCCCTTCTTACGATTAACCCGTTCTCCTCACGCAGGAGGTTCGTCAGGAGTTGGGTTGGTGGCTTCGCCATATGGAGGCCTGGAACGGCCGGGCCATCTTCGGCAGCCAACCGGACTTCGTCCTCGAGTCCGACGCCAGTCTGCTGGGCTGGGGCGCAGCCTCCCTCACCGAAGCGACGGGGGGTCGATGGTCACCGGAGGAACGCTCCCTGCACATCAATTGTCTGGAGCTGATTGCGGGCTCATTCGCCATCCGGAGTCTGGCAAAGGATCAGTCGGATTGTTGTCTTCTCCTCCGAATGGACAATGTTTCGGCGGTAAGATACATCAACAGGCTGGGAGGCACTCGGTCCAAACTTCTTACAGAATTGACAAAGGACATCTTCCACTTTTGTCTTGCTCGCAACATCACGTTACAGGCAGAGTACCTCCCCGGTCCGGATAACCAGCTAGCGGACTGGTTCTCGAGACATTGGAGGGACGCAAGCGACTGGCAGCTTCACCCGCAGGTCTTTCGGGACATTCTTCGCCTCAGAGGCCCTCTTCATCTGGACCTCTTTGCGTCTCGGACGAACCGTCAGCTGTCGAATTTCTTCAGTTGGCTTCCGGACCCAGAGGCCCTGGCGACGGACGCTTTCACCCAGACGTGGCCAGTGTCCGGCGCCTATGCTTTTCCCCCCTTCGCGCTCATCCCCAGGGTGATTCATTACCTTCGGCGCTCCGGGGGTTCTCTGGTCCTAATGACCTCGTTGTGGCACGCACAGCCCTGGTTCCCTGCGCTGCTAGAGATGTCGTTCATGGATCCGTTGGCTCTTCCTTCCTTCCCGTCTCTCCTGTTAGGCCCTACGGGCCAGGTCCATCCACTCCTCCTGGACGGTCGACTCTCTCTGGTTCTCTGGACGATCTCAGGGAACCCTGTTCCGTCGCGGATTTATCGGAGGTCGCTCAATCCCTGCTCAGAGAGTCTTGGGCGCCAGGCACCCGGAAGTCTTACCGGTCTGCTTGGGGAAGATGGGCTTCTTGGTGTGTGGGACAACAAATGGATCCCCATTCGGCCTCTCTAACCTGTGTGCTTAATTTTTTGGCTGGTCTGTTCCGCGAGGGCAAGTCCTATAGAACTATCAACCTCTTCCGTTCGGCTATTTCGGTGGGTCATGTGGGCTTCTCGGGTGAGCCCGTGGGTAAGGCCCCTCTTATCTGTCGTTTACTTCGGGGTATTCGTTTATCCAGGCCTCCGGCCCCACGCTATGATTCCCTGTGGGATGTGGCTGTGGTTCTGGATTTCCTGCGGTCCTGGCCGGATAACGATTCTCTTTCTTTGCGTCAATTATCCTCCAAGCTTACCCTGCTTCTTTGTCTCTTATCTTTCCGCAGAGTTTCGGATGTGCGGGCTTTTGATGCCTCGGCAATCTCCTTTTCTCCTGACGGAGTCCTCTTCACCATCCACAGGAGGACGAAGTCCCTGTCGTCTTCTGTATCTTACCCTTACCTGCCGGATGATCCTAAGCTCTGCGTTGCTAGGTGTCTCCGGTCTTATCTGGCTCGTACTGCAGCGGTCCGGCCTCCTGCTGTTTCCCAGTTGCTTATTTCTTATGTCAAGCCATTTCGGGCGGTGTCTCCCCCCACGTTGGCTAGATGGGTTCGTTGGCTCCTCTCTCTGGCTGGCGTTCCATCCTCGTTCGGTGCCCACTCGGTCCGGGGCGCGGCTGCTTCTGGTGCCCTTCGGGCGGGTGGGGCTCTTAGCGATATCTTACGTGCGGCGGACTGGTCCCGCGCTTCCACCTTCCGTACTTTCTATTTTCGTCCTTTGCCCTCGGCGGCTTCTGAGTTGGTGTCAAGCGTTAAAACTGCAAAATAGGAAGCCTCCTGTCTTGCCTTAAAATTGGAAATTATTCTAGCCTAGGTGCCCGAATAATTATAATTTTAATAAAGACAGGAGGCGAGTATTTTCCCTCCCTTCCCTCCCCTGTTGACATCGTGTGCCTGGGGTAAGTGGTTGTAGGTTTTCTTTCACCTTTTCCTGCGTTGTGCATTTGCTGTTTGCTGTATTTATTGCATATCCTGCATTTATTGCATATGTTTTATGTATTTGGCTGGTCTTCGTACCCATACTTTGGATATGGTCCTGTTACGTCTCTCTGTTTCCTTTCAGCTTGAGAGTCTTGGTCTACGGTGGTGGAGAGGTTTTCCTTCGCCACGGTTCTTCTGTGTCGCCTGTTGAGGACGTTCTTCCTTCTGGTGCCAGTTGTTCCCGGTTGGAGTTCTGGCTCGGTTCCGGTTCCCGTTGCATGCTGTTGGCTACTGTCTTTCGGTTCCGGTTCTCAGCGTTTTGAAAGAGGAAGAGGAGGGACTGACTAGGATTTATATACCCTCTGTTTGCAGTTTTATTGGTTGTTTTCTTTGATTTCGTTAACTCTTTCTTTACTGCTGTTGGTGGGTAGTAAAGGAAGATATGCAAAATACTCGCCTCCTGTCTTTATTAAAATTATAATTTTCGGGCACCTAGGCTAGAATAATTTCCAATTATTCCCCTTTTGCTGGAAAAGCAACCCTGACCGATCGAAGCATGGACTCCACTAGACCTCTGAAGGTGTGCTGTGGTATCTGGCATCAAGATGTTAGCAGCAGGTCTTTTAAGTCCTGTAAGTTGTGAGGTGGAGCCTCCATGCATGCATCCTAGTGCCATGTGTTCTCCAGGTAAGCAACGCACACGAACCCGGCCATCCATGTGATGTAAAAGAAAACGTGATTCATCAGACCAGGCTACCTTCTACCATTATCCTGTTCTTATGCTCAAGTGAGCATTTTAGGCACTTCCGGCAGTGGACAGGGTTCAGCATGGGCACCCAAACTGCTACCCCTTACTTCGTTGATGGGCAACACATTTTTGTTTCCCAGCCTTTTGACTCTGATGCATAGCTTCTATCGTTAGTCAAACAGTGACAGGGGTACAGCATAACTACTATCGTTATAGACTGAGACAAAAATTGACAGTGGTACAGCATAACTGTAATCATTATATACTGAGACAAACATTGACAGTGGTACAGCATAACTGTAATCATTATATACTGAGGCAAAACAATGACAGTGGTTACAGCATAACTGCTCGATCTCATTATAGTACTGGGAGGCAACATTGACAGTGGTACCACAAAACTACTTCATCATTTAATGTGGACACACATTCGACAGTGGTACAGCATAACTGTTATCATTATATACTGGGGCAAACATTGACAGTGGTACAACATAACTACTTATCATTTTATAATGAGACACACATTGACAGGGGTACAACATAACTGTTACATTAAATACATCCAAACATTGACGGTGGTACAGCATAACTGCTATCATTATATACTGAGACAGACATTGACGGGGTACAGCATAACTGTTATTATATAGTGAGGCAAACATTGACGGTGGTATAGGATAACTGTTATCATTTAATACTGAGGGACACATTGACAGGGGTACAGCATAACTGTTATCATTATATACTGAGGCACACACTGACAGTGGCACAACACAACTTTTATCATTATATAATGAGATACACATTGACGGGGGTACAACATAGCTGTTATCATTAAATACTGAGGCACACATTGATGGGGGTACAGCATAACTGTTATCGTTATATACTGAGGAAGACATTGATGGGGGTACAGCATAACTGTTATCATTATATACTGAGGCAAACATTGACAGTGGTACAGGATTACTGTTATCATTATATACTGAGGCACACACTGACGGCAGTACAGTATAACACCTATCACTATATATTGAGGCAAACATTAAAGAGGGTACAGCATAACACCTATCACTATATACTGAGGCACACATTGATGGTGATACAGCGTAATCCCTATCAGTATACATTGAGCCAGACATTGACAATAATTCAGCATAACCCCTATCACTATATACTATGTCAAACATTGATGTGGTGTAGGCCGACCACTTCAGTGTCTGGGATTGGAGAAAACAGGGATTGGAGAAAACAGCGTAAATGGTATTTAATAGCCAAGGGTCCAGGATCGGAGAAATTAGCATAAACGGTATACAAAAGCCAAGGGTTCAGCAACAGGAATCAATAGGGATATTCATCAACACAACAGAGCTCTGTTACGCACAATAACTGAGCACTGAGCGATACTCAGTATCTGAGTATACTCAGTATGGTGGTTTTTAAAGCTACCACCAGGGGTCGCCCCGCCCCCATCCGTGGCGTCATTGACGCACGTTCCCTGACTTCTCCATTCAGGAATCCACAGGAGAGCTGGGGGCGCGTGCCCATACACAGACTGGGAAGCAGTCGACGGAGCAGCGAGGACGGCAGCGGCGTGGGAGCTGGTGCCCGCCATTGGCGGGTACTCAGGTGAGTCACTACTTTGGGGTCTTTGCTGAGGACCCTGTCAATCATATATATATATATATATAGATATAGACATATATATTAATATTGATATTTAATTTTTTCGGTCCAATTTTGGTGTCAACAACAATCAACAACAATATTATATATATATATAGATATATATATATTATCTATATATATATATAATTTTAACAGAAATCACACTCCCATCATGCCCAGGCAGCCAGTACATGCTGGAACTTGGGCATGATAGGGAGGCTGTAATAACATTCTATGACATGCTACCCCCACACACTTACACATCCATGCTATCACACTCACTTACAAACATTCATTCACAAACATGCAGCATAAGCTACAGCATAACACCCATCACTCTCACACACTTAGTAATCAACACTCACTGAATGTTTTCCTACCTTTCCTCTGTCACTGTCACTTTCCCCACTACAGCTCCTTTTCCTCCTCCTCTTCATTCTTCCTCTTGGCTCTTCTTCTGTGTGCAGTGAGCGTGGGAGCCGCTCCTTCAGTTTTGTGCGCTGGGATATGACAGCAAATCTCGACACAGCATCAGTTGCCACGCGCATCGCACGGGAGCAGGATCGGAGGTCTGCATTAACAGACCTCCCGCTCCCTTGATTGACTTTAAGCCGGTTAGAGGGAGATCCTTGATCTCCCCAACTGAGCCTGCTCCTCTAGCGGCGGACATTACAGTCCGTCTCTGGAGGGCTGCCGGCGTGGTGGCACCACCCTGATGAGCGGCATCCGACGCGTACCCCCCACCTCCCACTAGGTACGCTACCGGCAGTAGTTTATGGTAGTTTAGGTTGAGAAAAGACTTGCATCCTTCAAACTAAAACCTTTTCCTATTCCTTGTTTACCACCCTTGATTCAAAAGAAGGCAAAAAAACGTTACGTCAGTAATTTCGAATTGTGCTTTCCATGGGGAAATAATTTCTTCTTGACTCCAAATTGAGTCAAAAGATTTATCCTTGAATCAACAAGCACTAAATATACATGTATTCATATACTATCATATATAGCCCTCCGCTGTCGTAGACTAAATCTCCTTTCTTCAAGTCTTAGCGGGTGACATCTTGTCCTTTCTAAAGTCTTTCCAGAGCCCTTTGTCTGGGCCCTGTACATATTTATATAACATTATCATATCCCCTGTAAGATGCCGTTTCTCTAATGTGTACAAATTAAATTTTTCTAGCCTTTCTTCATAACTAAAACTTTCCATTCCCCCGAACTCTCTCTTCATCTGAACTTTCTCTAGTTCCATAATGTTTTTTTTAAGAAAAGGAGCCCGGAATTGAACTCCATTGGGTCTTACCATGGACCTGTAAAGAGGCAGAATAATATCCTCCTGGATTTCCCCAAGAAAACACCATTTAAATGATATGTTGCTTTTTTATTATTATTATTATTATGCCCAAAATGCATAATTTACATTTGTCTACATTGAATCTCATTTGCCAGTTACCCAATTTATCCAAACCCTCTTGCACTGGAGACACCTCTAGCTCAGCCTTTATGACCCTACTTAATTTTGTGTCATTGGCAAACACTGAAACCTGGCTCCCTATGCTCACTGTGAGATCATTAGACTTGGGTGCTGGCCAACTCTTCGTGTTCGTCTTCGTGGGAACAAAAATATTCATATTCCATTTTAATGATGCAAAAAGTAGGCCTGGGGAGACCATTGGTCTTCCCGCTCCAGGGGTTAAAGATCCGTACGAGCGACTCTACTGATCGCCGGCAGGGAGCTCCTCTGCCATCAACCCACCACAGCTCCCACCGCAGGACTTCTGCAAAGTAAGTGAACTACAAAGGGGGAGACGGTGGATGGGGAAAGAGGGGGTAGATAGTGAGAAGGGGGAGAGAGGATATATAGTGAGAAAGGGGAAGAGAGGATATATAGTGAGAACAGGGAGGAGAGGTAGCTAGTGAGAAAGGGGGTTGTAAGAATATTCAAATAAATTAACAGTGAGAAGCAGTGAGAGAAAGAATGAATTAATGTGTGGATGCATTGTGTGAATGAGTGAGAGAATTAATGCATTTGTGAGAATGCATTAATGAATATGTGTAAATGTGTGTGAAATATACCCTCTATACCTTCAGTGCTGAGTTTACATTTGATTTCCAGTTGATCTATACCTGCAATACTGGGTTGGTGTGTTCTGTTAATCTATACTTGCAATGCTATGTTTCCATACATTATTTATGCATTCCTGCAAATATGTCTTATTTGTATGGCTTATTCAGTTGATCTATACATGCAAGTGCTGTTTTATGTGTTGTTTATTTGATCTATACCTGTAACGTTCCACCCTTCGCTGTCTGGAATTGTTTTTACTCTGTGCTGCTCATTTTCCGTTACCAACCACTAGTGGCCGCCCTTGCCACTCTGAAACACTCAGACCTGATTATCATGTCCAGCTGCACTCAGACTTGATTGCTATGTCCAGGTGCACCTTATTTCCTGGATTACACAGCCTTTATAAACCTGCCCAGCCCTTCAGTCTTGATCCTGTACCTGATCTGTTCCTGTGTTGCGGCCAGTGCCCCACAAGCAGACTCCCAAGCCGAGGGCAAGTGGGCAACCTGTCGTGTGTGCCCCATCCAGAGGGCTTCCTGCCGTGTGCGCCCCATCCAGAGGGCTTCCTGTCGTGTGCGCCCTGTATAACAGTGTAAATTTGCTGTCCCCTGAAAATAACTGTCTTTGCCACCAAAAAAGATGAATAGGAGAGAAAATCCTGGTGGTTTGTGGTCATCTAAGGAGGGGGTCAATTTGGGAGGGCAGTCAATTTGTGAGAGGTGCCCAGACTATTTGTCCTGTAAAGGGTACCAATAAACATGTCTGGATCTCAGTATGGATTACATGTATTTAGAGTATAAGATATATCTTTGTGGATTGACATTAACACAAGGACCAAGTCCTGTTAATGGATATGCAAACATAAACTTCATATCACTTGGTTCTCAATCATGCCACATTTAAGAGAAAATAAGGTTTTAGACAAGAAAATCCACTAAGGCACTTACTTACATCTGAATAAATCTTGGCCTTATGCACTGTAATGCCTTATAAGGGCTGTGTATAAATACATACTGAAGAAAACAAAAAAATATTAGTTAGTAGTTTTATACTCTATTAAACAATAAGATACATTTACATACAACATTTTCATTATGCACGCCTAACAGCTAAAATTTTTGAAAGAACTAATAAGATTATCTACAAAACAAGTTATAATGACGATACTGATTAAAATTGGACAAAACAAATATAAATTAAAAGGTTATACATTTTTCTACGTCAAAAGGTACATTTTTTCCATTGCTCTTAATCTTGGATGTTCTCCAAAAGGTTTGTACTTTTAATACTAATGCTTAAAAAATAATAATCGTTCAAGGTGACTGAAAATCTTAATATTTGATGACACAACATTGCAAATAACTCTTCCTGTTAATATATTTAAACCTTCATTTGGTGTTTGGCATAAATAATGATTAGTATTTTTGAGCTATTTCTTGACTACTTGACATGTCTATATCATCTTGGGAACATTGGTTGTTGAGCTTTGTAAAACTGAACAATGTACATCTGACAAAAACTCAAAATCCAGCTTAAACCTACAAGAGTAGGTCAGAACAGCTTGCCTAGGAGCAACATGGTCTTTAACCCTTGGATTGCATTTTACAGCAATAGAAAAAAGATACAACGCTAGTGTGACACTGTATATAAATAAACTCAATATTAATAGAAACAGTTAATCAAAAAAGTGATAATTGTTTCTCGAAAACAAAACAAGTGAAAAAGTGGTAATTTCCAGCTTAAAATATATTGAAAAGGGTTAAAGGATGATGAGAAGGATTGATATTCAGTATTCAGTATTCAGTATTTGAGGATAGCAAAGCAGCTAATCTTGAAAGGCAAAATGGTTCCACCTATCAAGGGAAACCTATAATGACAAAAATTTTACTAAAAAAAGACAGCGCTAAGACAACATATAGATATATAAATCATTATTTTAGTATAAATAAATATGTATATAAAAAATAAAACAAGTATGTATAAAACACAAAAATTAAAAAATATCAACACACATGCTGGACATATGCAATATACATAAACAATACAAAGTATAAAGAGGACATGAAATGTGCGTCTCTGAATGAGTATAAGTATGAGTTTCTGTGTGCATTAATGTGGGTGTCACATAATTGATGTGGGCATGCTTTTTTCAGGGGGGGGGGCAGCATTTCATTCTTGGACCCAGGTAGCCCAGTGTCTTGGACCTACCCTGAGTGAGACAGCAAGACCACACGAGCACCATCAGAAGCATGAAGGCCTGAAATCACAACAATATGTACTGTATGTTATGTATTGTATTTAATAACCACTTTTTTTGTTTACAAAATAATTATACAAATATAGATGATATGTCATAACATGTTACAATAACCTTGAAAGTCAAAGCTACAGACTCTCTAATAGTCCCAGGACAATTATGCTAAAGTCAAACCCCTCCTAACACATTTTCTATTTATTTTTAGCAACAGCAGGTTACCTATGGAAAAACATCGCTATTATGAGGATTAGGAATACAGAAAGACTGTGTAAATATTAAAAAAAGACTTAGAAGGATAAAACCATCATATGTATAATAAATGTGTTATGGGGTTGGGAGGTGGTGTGTGCCTTATTATGTGTGAAATGATTCTCCTTGTGAAAATTTTCAGTTTACAGATTATCATTTATGAACAGTTTTCAGTTCTCTTGCCAAGGGATAAAAATAAAGAACAATAAAAATGCAAAGCTGGGAGATTGGAAGAGCATCAGAGGGGAATATTATATGTGACAGATCCCATGGAAAAAAAAGATTAATGTAAAAACAAAAAGGAAACATTTCAGAGGGTTTCAAAATGCAGCAATTTCTCCAAACTTGCTATAAAACCTATAATTCCTTCAACTAAAGTAGTTCTTTAAACTAAAGACCCTACTATGCTAACATTTAGCCTTTTTAAGGAAACTTAAGGAGAACAATTACATAACACAACCAGTACACAAACTACAATATCTAGTATTTTAATTACCTTATATGAATTTTCTTATTTTACAAAGAAAAAAACAACAAAACGTTTATAGTTTATATTAATTCAAGTTCCAAAACTTAAAATTCTCCTCATAACCTGTAGGGTTACAAGAAAACTTGCTCTCTTCTTCCACGATCTTTAACACAGAAAAGAAATAATAGAGAAAAAATGGGGTCTCCAGGCCCCTATTGACCGACTGTGGGTTAGTCCCATTCCTACAATCCATGCTTTGTAGGGCAAAGGGTAATTAAATCAACATGGTGCCAATATATACCCTCTCAACCCAATTTCCCTGCTCTGAAGAATTACTTTTAAAGTACCTAAAAGTACCTAAAATTACACTATAGAGGGCCATGCATCCCACCCCCAATCAACGAGGATTAAAAAAACACTGGGACATCCTTGTGCCTCTGAGGAGAGTGGGGTTAGAAAGTTTGAAATTAGACCTTGGAGGAGCTCATTTCTCATCCTGTGCCTCTCCCTCTATCCATGGCCTGTGGGGTGGCAGGGGTATGGCAAAGTATAAAAAAACATTTAAACTTTAAAAAAAAAAAAACATTTTTTAAACATCCTTAAAAAATATCTCTATGATCTGTCAAGCTATTTTTTTGAGCTGAAGGGTTTACAGACTCCCCGGGGGGTCATTTTAAAAGAGTTTAGGAGGCGATTTACGATTATGTCCTGTACTCCAATGGTGTTGCAGAAATGCTTTGTGACCAAACCCAGGATTTATCTTGCAAGATGGTGGTGTGTCTCTCCAGACCCTCATGAGAACCCCTGCAGGTTGAATACAGGTACAGCATTCAACCATCCAAGTCAATGAAGCCCAGCTTTTGAATCACAATCAGTAAAATATTGTTTAAAAAAAAATGTAAAAAAATAAAAATAGCTAAAAAAATATAAAAAATAAACGTGGTAACTCAATTTAAAAATAATGATGCCATGATGTCATCATCAGGGTAACTTACAAAATATAAGAAAAGAACAAATATATAGAAAAAATAAAAAGAAAGTTTATTTTTATAAGCAAGTCCTAAAACTAGCTCTGGATCTTCCCAAAAATCCTGATATGGAAAGAATTAAATTACTAGCATTTCAAATACCCAAGGGGTGTCTACTTTTAAAAAATGAATGGTTTTATGGGGTAAATTGGAATAGCCAGGTTCAAAGATATCCCAAATAGGTCATAGGCAAAGACTGACCAAAATGTGAAAAAAGCACACTTCCCAAATGTGGCCTTTGAGCCCCAAACATGCATGGGTGGCATCTCTGTACTCAAGAGATGTTGCTGTACACATGTTGGGGTGTTGTTTCACAGTGACATATACTAGGAGCTGTAAATTCATACCTGAAGTACAATGTGTGTGGGATAAAAAACACAAAAAATACCACCACAAATTTTGACAAAGGCTGGTGGTAAAAAAAACAGCATTTCAAATACCCTGGGGTGTCTAGTTTTCAAAAATCTATGATTTGATGGGGTAAACTGAATTGTCCAGCTTCAATAATGTCCCAAATAGGACATGGTGGCAGAAGGACCATATGTCAAAGCTCCAAGTTAAAAAATGTGCACTTCCCAAATTTACCATTTTAACTCCCAAACAACCCGACAAACCCATGCATGGCTGGCATCACTGTACACATATTGGGGTGTTGTTTGACATTGACGTATACCAGGAGGTATTCCCAGGTTATAGGAAATTAGATGATATGGTCTCCTGAGGTAAAAAACAATATATAACTTGTGTAGTTACACTAAATGGGAGAGGATAAAATTATAGCTAAACACCAACACCACAAAAATGTTAAAACAGCCCTGGCCACAAAGGGTACAAAAAATAAAAAAAACAGCCTGGTCCTTAAGAGGTTAAATAAATGTATTCTAAGTAGATATTTTGACCATTCCAGGAAATCCAGGGGACAACATTGTGCTAAGCATCAGGGTTAAACAAAAATGCCCTATAGCACTCTATCCAATGTGCTTAATTCATGCATGCAAACTGTAGCCAGTGATCTGGAGAAGGCTCAACATGACCTATTAATCTGAATAAATACTCTTACATTCTATCATTATGATAGTACATTTTTTTAGTTATGACATATATTGAGCTGTACTTGGAAAAATACTGATTATTGGGGCATATAATATTTTGGCTCACTGTTATAATACCTTTATTTATTACGGTGTATGACACATGTATACATTTTTCCTCCAGTCTTATGATCTGCTATGATTCACTGATAGAATAGAGATGATATACATTTTCAGGTATTTACTAGATGGTGTAAAACACATGGGAGACTTGCTGGGGCCCCTGCACTCTCAGACATCTTTGAGCTGATTTCAACTGAAGCTTGAAGGTTTCCACGTTCCATGGTGTATGGGGTAAGCTAGTCAATTTTTTAGCATTTACTCTTAAATACTATATTTTTTAGCAGTAACTGGGGAGGTGTAACACAAAAATATAACTTTTCCACCAACAGACTCAAGTCAAACACAGCCTGGACACATTTGCAGACTAGGCTTGATTGAACCAGGGTGATGTCTTATCAGAGGATTCCTGTTAAGATTTATGCACAAGCCATCTACTACTTAGGTCCATATGTAAATTGATTAATTTTATCATTCAGGTTATAGATTAAAAAAATAGAAAGACCTAGACTTAGAAATAGCAAAAATGGTGAGCTATGGCAGACAATTAAATGGTGTAATAAAACAGCACCACTTTCCCCCCTTACAGTCTTTGACTAAAAGGGTCTCATGACATTTGTAATAGTGAAACACATATAATAGATAGATGCTATTTTAAAACTTTAACAATTACATTGACAAAACAGGAAATGTCATTTATCTCGGCCTTCATGTGCGACCTTTAAAGATACCAAGAAGAGTCAGTATATAGTCTTTTAGATATTTAAGACTTGGGGAACTTGGTTCCATATAAACTCTTAATGAGATACAGGCCCTATCCCATGTCCCTTATTTAAATCCAGTGAAAGTCACTGCTTATCTTTTGGAATTTAAAAGGTACAACATGATTATAAACGCCAAGCAGTTGGCAGAAGCATTGCACTCAATTGACTTGAATAGGACCATAGACCTATAGAGGCCCTTATATACATGGTTTTATATAATACAATTATACAATACTATACTATTTCAATTTTTTTAATATGTTATTGAGTTGTGCCTTTTTTTAGGCTATAAATTGTGGATGTATAATCCTAATAACAGTGGCGTCGGTGGGGGGGCACAGGGGGGGCATGCCCCCCCACATCATCCTGTGCCCCCCCAATTGAAACGCCATAGGTTTTTTTGCAGCTGTGAGGGAGGAGAGAGAAGGGACGCCAAGCTGTGAGTGACTGTAAAAGTGTTTGTGTGTATCAAAGATGGCACGAGCAGGGTGTTTATGGGACAAAGATGTTGTATGCTGGGCTGTTTGGGGACAAAGTTGACTCATGCTGGGCTGTTTGGAGACAAAGATGGCACATCCTATGTGTGTAATTTGGGCACTGTGGACACATGGGCTGGCCTTTGGGGTTTGAAACCTGTGATCTATGCTTGTAATTTATTGGGTTTTATCTATTCTTTTAACGCTAAATTTTTATGTGAATTTCAATTCATCTATCCCTACAAAGTTGGGTTTTTGTGTTATTCTGTTGATCCATATCTGCTATGCTATCATACATTATTTATAAATATAAATATTGTTGTTCGGTGCAGGAGCGGAGGAAGTGATTGCATGCTAGCAAGCGTGGCCCAAGGAAATGCTTTCCTGGGGTCCATTTTTCTCAATGAGAGAGACAGAGACACAGAGACACAGAGACACAAGCCTTGGAAGATTTTGCTAAAATAGTAGTTTTCGGATAAGGGATCTGGTTGAGCAGTTCATTCTTAAAACTAGAAGGTGATTATCCCATTAGAGGCTAGAAATGTATGTTTGTGTAAAAACAAATAGCTTTTTTTAAAATGAGTCCAAGAAAGCATTGACTCCTAACTATACTGCTTGGAGGAAAATACACATCTCTATAAAACGTACCTTTTATTTAATTTAACTTGAAAAATTGTAGGAATCATACGAAAGAGGGAAGTGTAACTTAGGAGTGATTCCTACTGACAAACAAGTTTTTAATATTTGATTATTCTGCTGGGATGACATCAGTGTAGCCGATTGGTCCATTGTTGATGGGATTAAAGGGTAAAGGAGCCAGTTATCAGTTTCCTTGATTTAACTGAGCATGTCTTCAATGTTTTTTGAGATTGGGAGATCTCTACATCAAAGACTGCTTTCAACACCTTGTTCAACGTATCCATGTTGTGCATGTATATAAAAAAAGAATGTTTTCTAATTTCCATTCCCAATGATATTATAATAAAATGGGCACAGAGGGTAGGGATCACTGACTTTTTGTGTAGCCGACTATATAGGTGTCAAGACCCTGCTCCTGCAACCCGGCGGATTCGGGTGATTCTCCTGGAGTTTTCTGAGTCAAACCTGGACAATTCCCAAGTATGCACTCATGCAACCCTCATACCTCCTACAAGAAGCAATTGTGAAAGAGCTCTGAAATTCAAATAGACAAAAAAACCTCTGAGAACCACTGTTCTAGAACATATGAACCTTATCTGGTATCTTATCTCTCTCTAATTCAGTTCACCTTGGAAAGTTTAATACAAAGTTAACAGTTAACCAATGGACAGCTAGTTTTACGTTTTGAGATGAACATAGGTCAACAGTATCTAAGCTAAGTAAACAACCCCTATAGGGTACAACATCTTCTCAAAAACCTCAAAAGTGTTATGGTGAGCATGACCATAGTTGAGCAGCGATTTCACATTGTGACAAATATTTTGCTTTTAGGTTAAATAGAAAACCTGCAGTGGAATTATGTGGCAGTGGGCACATCCATATGGGGGGAGGTTGTCCTTTGGGTTCATGTGGTAGATCAATGGGTAACAAAGACAGATCTTTTTAATTCTTTTCCACACACAGTTGGTGTGTACAGAGAGCAGGTTAAGATCCTATGATATGTTCCCTTTGTCATAAACAACATTCAACAACCTTCAGGGATCATAAGAGAGATTTCTGTTGTCAAATATATTTCAGAGCAACCATGCCCCGTTACCAGATTGTTCGGTATAGCCTAAAGTGTACAGCAAAGTGTATACCTTGGTTGCTTTGAAACATTAGTGGTTTTAGTGTAAAGTAGTTTTTCTACTGCATTACGTGAGCGCTGTGTCTTTTTTTCCTGACTTGGTTTTCTGCACACTAGAAGGAGCAGTACTGTTGTTGGACAAAAGATGCTCAAGAGTACCTTGCTCCATTTTTTGCATACATATTACAGTGAGAGGGAAAGAGAGAGAAGGAGCAAGACTTTTCTTCATAGGTGACCAGAACATTGTTTACATTGAAAACGATATTTACTTCTTCATCAAAAGAAGAATGCAGGCAACAAAGAGTCCCAATGCTATTTTAAAGCGTTTCATGTGCTAACCCTTGATCATTGGAATCACAGATAGCTGCCATAATAATCACAGGTCTTTTCAGTTAGTACATGGTTCTTAAAAGCAGTGAAAAATATTGCAGCCATGGACAAGAGAAAGACAGTAAAATGGCAATAAATCTAATTTGTCATTTTGTTCTTATTAAAAATGCGTCTTGTGCCAGGGAAAACCATCACAGCAACACTTAATGTGAATGGGTCGCAAACATGGTTATTCATGTGTAAGTACTTTTTTGTTGCAGAATTTACAGTTTCCTTGATTTTGAATTCAGATCTTAATTTATGACATGCACTCAGTAGCTCATTGCGACATGGTGAGTTTGTACATTTTATCAAATCAATTATCAAACCAATGTTCTAACCAATATATTCAAAAACTTGTCCTATTGCACTGTAAATTAGGGATAGCTTCTCAATTTAAAAGGCATACATAAATTTAAGCACTAGATTGAAAACAATAGTTAAATCACTCTGGCATATACAAAGTAAGTGGATATTGACATATTTTAGGCTAAAGAAAATCACATAGTGACAATCTTTCTATATCGCTATTATCTATCTATCTATCTATCTATCTATCTATCTATCTATCTATCTATCCATACATCCATCCATCCATCTATCTTCCATCTATCTATCTATATCTATCTATCTATTCTATCTATCTATCTATCTATCTATCTATTCTATCTATCCATCTATCCATTCTATCCATCTATCCAATCTATCCATCTATCGCTATCTATATCTATCTATCTATCCCTAATCTATCTATCATCTATCTATCTATCCATTATCTATCTATCTCATCTATCTATCTATCTATCTATCTAGATTTAACTGCAGCTGGTACAACATACCGCCTGGCTTCTGTGTAACCAGATACAAGCGGACTGTGTGCCTATTTTTTACATATTTAATTCTAACTCATATTAACAGCCTGCAAAATGAATAAATCCCTCAGTTGGTATTGCTTATAACTAATTCCAACGCGACTGTGGTGCAGTCAAGAGTAGTTTGATGTGAATTGGCAAAATAAATATGTGAGATTCTATGAGACTTGCATATAATACCACCTTGCTTGTACTCATTATTTTCCATTGTACACGATTCACAGCTCAGTTAATGTTTTATACTTGTGTCCATAAATAATTACAATTCCCTAATTGTTGTGCTATTATACACTTTTTATAGAATCATTATAGATTGCAAAGCAAATCAAGGAAACCAAATTCTGTTAATTGATGAATGCATACACCTTGTCTATTTATGTTCTAGATTTTTATGGAATTTGGCCTTTTCTTGATTTGCTCTTCTCTGTAATTCTTAACATTGACTCTTGCACATGTCTGTCCCTACTTCTCTGTTGTTGTCTCTACTTGCTTTAAATTACTTCCTTTGACTTTTTTGTGCCTACGTATTTTTGGCTATTCTTGTTTGAATAAGCTGATGTTCTTATCTAAAGTCACTTTGATTTTTTTCAGATATTTGTGCCTGTCCATGCAGGTGCTTTCTTGTGTTTGCTCCCTTTCCTTCATTTATGTGATTTAGCACAAGAGTATGGTAGCAACAACCTTCTGTGTTTCTTTGTATGTCTTTGTAACGGCTTACCCTTGTGGGCTTCATGTTCACATGAAACAAATCATATTACGAGGATCTATACTTTTTAATATTTCTATTAGCAATATTACAAAATCTGGATAGATATTCCTGGTAGACGAAATTGTCAGAGCATTGGTCAAGAGTGTGGAAGCTGCAGTTCAATGTTAAATGTAAAATAATGGACTTGGGATGTAAACACCATACGAAAAATATAGCATTGGGGCGCCTTTCTGTCAACAGAAAAGAAGGTCTTGAGAGTTATTATTTATGAGGACTTATAGGTAAGCAGGCAACATCGGTGTTACTAGGGTTGGTGTCACCCAGCGTGGTAACTCATGGTGCCACCCCTATGGACCCGCACCAGCTGCACCCCTCTAGGGATGCCACTGACAGAAGCACAAAATAAACATTTATTATATAATAAGAAAGACTAAGGGATCCCACAATGTATAGCTTGGAGGAAAGAATAGCGACAGAAAATGTGATAGAAACATTTAAATATTTCATTTAAGTACAGTACAGTTTATTTCACAGGAGGAGAAATGACAAGAGGTCATAATCTAAAAGTAGAGGGTCAGTGTTACTTACTGCTGGCTCCACCAGCCAGACCCCTGCACCACACCGAGAGGTAAGGCCACTAGCCAGCTCGACGCGGCAGGGTACGGCATCCGGCAGATCCTCATGCGGTGCCCTCCGACTACAGTTCCTGGCTACGGCCTCGCACTCAACCATGCCACACACAAGATGGCTGCGATGAAGCAATGTGAACAGCATGACATCACACCATTTTGAATGTGGTAAGAATTTCGAAAGTGGAGCCTTTTTCTTCCTGTTCCCTATAAAAAACCATCAGAGAACCACTATGCCTTGTACCTATATTCACTACAGTGTATCCTGTCTTAATGTGTTCTGTTTCCCCTGTGTTTGGCCCACTTGTTACACAGCTTTCCTGGTCACAGACTCCTGGTTTAAGACCCATTTGATTTGATTGGGGTTAGTCAATGGTTTTTGAAGATCGTCACAGTCCCAGGGCCACTCAAACCCAAAAGGCTCAACCTAATAGAGAACCTGTTGAAGGGCGAAGAGCTCTTCTGACACCAACGTGCTTCTCCCATGGGGGGATAAGCTGTCCTACCCTGCCACACTGGGTGTGACAGTCGGAGGCTTAAATGTAATGTAAAGAAGTTTTACTTTACTGAGAGGGTGGAAGAGAAGTGTAAACCCCCCCAGCAGAAGTAGTAGAGGCTAATACAGTGAGGGAATGTAAACATGGTATAGGCTACCTGGAATCTAGGACAAGACCAAGGACTGATAAAGGTCTCAGTCTTTACATTAGGAAAAATGGCCAGACTAGGTGGACCAAATGGTTCTCCTGAAAAATTATATGTTTCAGGACTAATTTATTATGAAATAATCTGCTTTAATCATGCAGCCACTTAACAATGATTATGTTTGAGAGACGTAAACATGGTCTATACAATATAAAAAGATAGAAGAAGCACACAAAGGATTTTTAGGCCTACAAAGAGCGAGAATGGGAAAGGGTTTTTTTTCATAATTTTCCCTTTGATATAGCCTAAACCTTTCTCTATACATGCTGCCCTAATTTGCCAATATTTTATTTGATAATGTTAGATGGGTTGAAAGCTTGATTCTAATACAGATGCCGCTCTTATTATTATTATTATTTATTGTTTTATATAGCACCATCAAATTCTGTAGCGCTGGTTGGACAGGACAACCCACACAGACAGGACATAACAAGTAGTATGTAACATAGCAATTTGACTAACAGAGACAACAGGTGAGGAGGGCCCTGCTCAAACAAGCTTACAATCTAGAGGGATTTAGGGTGTATTACACAATAGGTAAGAGTGCCGTTGTTAGGGATGGACCAGCCACACTAGTAAAAGTGTTGCAGTAGGGGGACTAGGAAAGGTGAGCTAAAGGAATATGGGAAGGCGTTAATGTGCAATGTTGTAAGCCTTAAAGAAGTGGGTCTTGAGGGATTTTTTTAAGGAATAAAGGCATGGAGAAAGATGGATAGGCCGGGGGAGAGCATTCCAGAGGATAGGGGCAGCCCTTATAAAATCTTGTATGCGTGCATGAGAGCTATAAATCAGAGGAGAAGATAGAAGGAGATCATTGGATGAGTGGAGAGACCAGTGTGGAGTTTATTTAGAGATGAGTGATGAGATGTAGGTAGGGGAACCGCTGTGGAGGGCTTTGAAAGTAGGAGTAAGGATTTTGAAATGAATACTGAAGCGCACAGGCAGCCAATGGAGAGACTGACAGAGGGGAGAGGTGTTAGTGAAGCGATGGGAGAGGAAGATAGGTCTGGCAGCCGCATTCATGGTGGATTGTAGAGGGGTGAGACGGTTATGAGAGAGACCAGCTAAGACAGAGTTACAATAATCAAGGTGGGAGATAATAAGGGCATGGACGAGAGCCTTAGTGGCATGCTGTGTTCGGAAGGGAAGACATGTGTTACACATGTGAAGATGGAGACGGCAGTTTTTAGAGACAGACTGAATGTGGGGGTGAACAAAAGGTCGGAGGGTCAAGGGTGACACCAAGACAGCGGGCATGAGGAGACATTAACATTGAGGGAAATGTATTAATACCTCCCAGTGATTAAAAAAAAAAGGTCTACCATATGTATCAGTACTAGGATCGTTTGGCTACTAGATTTGGTACTTTTATTAAACACTATTCTAAACATATTCAGGGGGAAGAAAATCTTGCGTAGAAGTGATTACACACATTTTCATGTTCTTTGTAATGCCAACCTGGACCAGTTCCCCAGTGTGAAAGAAACATTTTACAAATAAATATTCCTTTATTTCCATACCTTCAATGTGAGGTATCAATTAGTCACTGTATCAGTGTTCTTTTGTACATTATTCATTTGCATATTAAGATATGCGTTTTCTTTTATAAAGATAATTCCCTTGTATATACTTAAAGGTAGTATTACTTGCATGTAGTAATCAAAACCCCCATGGAAGTCCACAAACTGCAGAGAAAGAAAACACTGTTTTTCAATACAAAGGAAACTCTTTCTTCTGATATAAAGGAATAACAGAAATTTCCCAGAAATAAGCATCACTTGGTTCAACCATGATAACATTCCTGCTTAGCAGCAGTGAACGCTAAAACAATTTTAACATAAATTGATCCTAATTTTTGTTTTTTAATAATTTAAAAAAAGGTCCTCACTAAATGAACTCTATAGCTACAAGCTATTTAAATTAACATTTTCCCTTTTACAAATGTATGGAGGGAATCATCAGAATCTTGCCTCCAATCCGCCACCCCATATCTGTTTTACAGGAGAAGCATTTAAGCACATCTAATGGGCAGTAGTACACATGCACGGATACTCACCAGCCATCTTCGGGTCTGGCTCACGTAAAGATTTCAGGGAGTCTTAAATGGTAGCTGACTGAAGGGGAGCATTATATATAGAGAACACTTTTGATAATCTATGATGGCAAAGTTCCTTTGTAGTAAGGCTCTTATATACAGCTTTTTAATATTAAAGAAAATATTTATCGACTTTACATATATGAGATTTAGAAAACTCATGTATTTATCCTGATCTGGTTTTCCTATGGTTGCAGCATTATTAGGAAGGGAAATTAATCAATTAATAGGGTCATTCGTGAGCTATTGTCATTCTCTTAATTGGTAATGGAATGAATCCTAATGACATCCCTTGCATTAGCAAAGCAATGTGGGTTACATTTGAACATATAAGAGACAACTAACACTGGCAGACTATTACATTTTGCTGGCTACTTGCTGTCCTGTTTCCTTTTTTTAGGCAGAACACAGTGCTTTGGTTGGAAGGGTACCGAGGGTAAATAATTAAGTATGTAGCTTGATCTTATGTAGCCATTTATCGGTATATAGCCATTAAATACCGAAAAGAAAAGCAAACATAAACTGACTGACAGCTGACAAGGCCGCCCATCAGTGGGTACAACCAGCACTGTTGTACTGGACCCGGCTGTGCACAGTCATGTTGGAATAGAAAAGGGCCTTCCCCTTCCCAGGTGTCCCAATACATTTGTCCATATAGTGTATGTTTGTATGTTGCTGTCTAATAATGCGAGTGTGTGTGAAAATATGTTACTGTATGTGTGTAAAAGTGCATATGTTGGTTAGTGTGTCTTTTAGTATGTTAGTGTGTGTTTGTAAGTATGTTAGTGTGTGCAGAAGTATATTACTGTGTGTGTGTAGGAGGAGCTTGGGGGTTCCAACCATATGTCTCACAGGGTGCCGTCTGCATTTTTTTTGTTGCACCACTGAATAAAGAGGCTGCAGTGTGTGTATGTGTATATGTATTTGTGTGTACTTTTCTGTTGTGTCAGAGTCAATATGTATTGCAGTGTTAGCGTGTAACTGTGTGGCATTAGCATTAGTGTGTACATCTGCATGCAGTGTTAGAGTGTGTGTGTTGGTGTATGGGGTTAGTGTGTCTGTTCATGAGGGTATGGTGTTAGTATGTGTGTTTGTTACTGTAATGTGTTAATGTTTGTGAGCATATGATGTTAGCACGTGTGTCCGCTAAAGTATGTTGTTAGAGTGTATAAGTGTATGGTGTTAGCCTAAGCATATGTATGGCGGTATTTGGTGTTAGTGTGATGCGTGATGTTAGAATGATGTTAGCATGAGTTTTTGTGCCAGCGTATGGTGTTGGAGTGTCAGGGGTGAGCCTAGAGTTATGGATGCCTGGAAAGGGGAGAGGAGAAGCAGTAGAAGGAATGTGTGTATTTAGCATGGACACCAATGGGTTTTTAGTACATTTTAATCAGTACATGCATTGTTTAAATGCATTAGAAATTGAGACTTATTTCTTGCTTTTGTATGCCACTGTGCTTCTACTGGAGAAGATAGCATTCTAAGGAATCAATGGTTGCTTGGTAATGAAGCAACCATGTTATACCGATATCACTTTACAAGGAATTTGTGATATATAGGTCACTTCCATTTAACCTATAAGGAGACCAGTTAACAATGGGAGCACTATACAGCTGCTTAGTCTTCTTATATGGTAGTGTCAACCATGCTATGCTCTATTTTTTTCTCATTGCTTAACATGTTTGTTGTGACTTTTCTCAAAATATCAACACCTTATCACTGCATTGTCCTTGTATAAAGGTGTGGACCTTTGTTTGATTTTTTTCTACAAAAGCTCACTTCTCGGTATACATCACAAAAGCCAATGTGAATACTTTTAAATAAAATCACTGTGGTATCCTCTGGACAAGATACAAATAACCAAAAAGGATTTACAATTGCATACATACATAAATCAAATGCCAGACAGAGAGCAGAAGAAACACATTCTTTAATTTGCATGCAAAGTACATATATGAACAATATATGCTTTATGAATCTGGAATTTTTAATAAAAGTTGTGACTCAGCAGTCACATCTAATAACAAAATCTCATAAAATAATGTTTACTATTACAGAGGAAAGTGATCTAAAGTGAGAAAAAATGCATAACAACATCGTATTATGTATTGGAAAAGATTTAAGTACCAAGGTAAACACATCTCTCTGTGCCTCTCAGTGCACACTTGGTTCCTTGCTTGTGCATGGATGTCCCACAGTGGCACAGTGAGGTTTGAAGCATGATGAGGATAACTTACAAATCTCTAATTGGATTGAAGAGAAAGGTATTTAAGGTACCTTAAATGCAACCCCTGCCAGGTTGTCCAAGTTGTAAACGTTACATGACCCTCTGAAAAGAGCAAAACAGATGGATTTTCAGCCACTGGAATAAGACAGAAAGGATAGCCATAAACCAACCAAACCTTATATGCAGGAACATAACATTAAGATTAAAAATGCATGATGCATTCTAAAGAGGTGAAAAGTATTGTATTGTAGCTTGGAATCTTGAAGTAATATTAAACAAGCTTGGAATAGTAGTAGTCAAAGGGGCATTTCGAGTTCTGTAGCTGTTGGCCTAGGGAGTAGATGGAGTGTGTCAGCGTGAGTGTGTATGTGTAAGTGTGTTTGGTGTTATGTTAAAACTGTGAGATTGAGTATATTTAAATTTTCATGTGTTAGCATGAAAATGTGTGTTTAAATATACATGCCAGTGCATGTATTAGTTAAGAGGGGAGGGGAAAGTGGCCAATGGGGCCATTTGGCTTTACTCCCCCCCCTCCCTGCCAGAAGGTGTCAGCTCTCCCCCTTTTAACATTTTACCCATGTTTTTTTACTCATTCATTATTCATATTGGTCAACCTACTGGAAGGTTCTGAAAGTTAGCTTTCAAACCTTTATGTCACCATTTAGCTCAATCTTAATTGGTGTTATTGAACAAAATTAACAGTACATACATACCTGCGGTCTTACAAACCCAGGTAATTTAATTAAAATGTATATTTTTCTAATGGTTTTTACTGTCTGTATTGTTTAGATTTTGTCATAAAGATTGATATGAGTAAAAGAGAAATTCTGGAACTCTTGCTATTTTTCATTTGCAACACATCTTTAGATTCCTGGTTATATGTGTCGCTGTGGGGCTCTCAAGTGGGTGTTGAGGTCACAGATTACAAGCCCTTGACAGGTGCCCCATGTGAGTGTTCTGTATAGTAATTGTTGACTGTGCTATACAAAGCCAACTTTAATTTGATAAGCTAATCAAGTTAGGAGAGTCATACAGGGCAGATATTGTACTGTTATGTCTAATTGCATTCTTTGCTATTTATCAGTGATGACCTGCAATGTCAACACCCAGTGCTCTTTAGTCATTATACCGATCAACTAATATGTTTAATGGACACACAATTACTGCTATCTGTCAGGGAATATTTGTATTAGGCTAGTGATATCTAAAATTGTTAATATACATTTTAAAAAGAAACAACAGTCACAATAGTGGGTGGGAGTGGAACACACACATTGTGGGAGTGTAATAGACAGAAATTTACCGGGAGCGGGATTAACAGTCCCGTGCAGGGCTCTAATTGGTGGCCAAAGAGCTGCATGAAAAATGTCCAGATGCCCCTGATGAGATACTCTTGGTTGTCTGCTTTACAGAAATATATATACTTTTATGGGGGTATTTAGAATTAAGGGGGTGTTAACAGGCCCAAATGAGACATTGGACAACTAAAGCAAAATGTGAAAATTTCACACTTGGAATCTATAAAGCACATGTTCCAACTTGTGCCCTGTAATATCCAGAAAACTACAAAAAAACTATGAATGTGTGGTATTGCCGTAATCAGAAGATGTGGCTGAACACTTTATTTGTTCAAAATTAGAGTTGCAATGTTATCATACTAAAGTAAAAATTCAATATCTTTTTAAAAATAATGTACACCTTATAGTATGTTCCTCATAAGTGCTGGGAAAGTATGGAAATTCTATATAAACAAGGTATTTCTGAAATCAGGACACCTGAATTTGGAGGGGACTTCTCATCCTAAATTCTTAGCTAATTATCTAACTATCTGGTATCAAGAGAAAGCTCTCTCTCTCCTTTAAAAAACAATATATAGTTTACATGGATACACTATTTGCAGAACATGGGAATAATGGATGAGCCAACTTACCGCAAACATGGCAAAATTGCTCCGGGTATCAAAAACACATGGGACTGAATTGGTTCAACACAGAAATCAATTTCACAGTAGATGAGAAACAGGCAAATTAACCTGTAGCTCTCCTAAAAAATTAAAGCCAAAAATGTGTAAAAAGATTTGCAAAGCAGTGCAAATTATTCTTTAGAGGTAAACACGTGCATAACATTTGTCCACCAATATTTAATTGTAAAATAATCCTAATAACCCTTTAATGTTTTTTCTAAGCTGTGTTGCAACAGTCCAAAAACATCCATAGGTCCAAATATGCAAATATATTTGATATGCCAAGTAAGAATGCCTCATAAACAAACAGATCAACTGAGTAACACATGCAAACTTTACATTGTATGTATCAATCAAATGAGAACCACATGGAAACATAAAGATAAACTATGTAACACATGCAAACCTCCGTTGCGGGTGCAGATCAAATGAGAAACTTACAGTTTAACAGAAATGCCTATAACATTTTTAATAAATAGACTAACAAGAGGAGAGGCCATGTGTGTGTGTATGTATAAGGTGTTAGATTATGTGTGTATGTATGTGTGTATTTTATATGTGTGTGTGTATGTATGTTTGTGTAAGTGTACACATACACTGCCCATACACACACACCTGCCCATAAACACATATACACTGCCTGTACTACCCCCTTTCTTCACATCTCTTACCCCCTTTTTCTTTCCATCATCTACCCCCCTTTTCCCCATCACTTACGTTTCTCCTCTTCCTCTCTCCTTCTTCCATATTGTAGAGGGAGTGCAAAGTCTGTGAATTCAGACATCTGCTTTGGTGCCCCATGGCAGTGTGGGCAGCTGGTGAACATCTGCGCGATGCACGTAAACAACCTCCGCTTCTGCCCAGCACTTTGGCACAGGGTTTCTGTGACTGAACACCGTAAGGTCATGTCACGCTGGCCCCAACGGAAGTGCCTAGTAGCAGCAGAGGTTATCTGCACGTTATCTGTTCAAGCATTATTTTGATGATTTGTTAATTTTGTAGGGGAAGATCTTGCTTCATTAACCCCTTGACGACTACTGACGTGCCAGGTAAAACATTCCGTTGGCGACACTTGACATGCCTAGCTGTAATACCTTGATGTCGAGGCATTCAGCGACACCAAGATCTGCAGCAGGGGCCCTTTTGTGGCCCCTCCCCAGGACATCAACGTCCGCCATATATAATAAGGCGACGGACACCTGATTTATGAGACCATCTCCAGACCCTCCTCCATTCATTCATTCATTCAACCATGCAAGGCAATGGAGCCCAGCTTACTAACACAATGTGATAAGTAAAATTAATAAATAAGAATAGTTTAAAAAAATAAATGATAACATATAAAAATAACTCCCCACTGATGTCACCATCAAGAGAGCCATTCAGTTACAATAAAATATAACAACATATGAATTTAAAAAAAAGTGTTTATGAGAAAGTCCTAAAATTAGTGCTATATCTTCACAAACATTCTTGCATAGAAAGAGTTAGAATACTGGCATTTTAAAAGCCCTTGGGGTGTCTAGTTTAAAAAATGTATGATTTGATGGGGTAAATCGAACTGATCAGGTTCAAAGATGTCCCAAAAATAGGACATGAGCAAGACTGACCAGATGTGGAAATTCCAAAAAATGCACACCTTGCAATGATGGCTTTTTAGCTCCCCAAAAAATCAGACAAAGCTATGCATGGGAAATTCAGAATCAATCTGATTGATTCTTGAATTTCTCCTGAGGAAGCCGAGATAGAAATCGGCGAAACGCGTTGAGATACTTTACAATTATCGAAATCTGGACTTTACAAGGATTTGCTGATTACCCATTTTACCTTTGTGAAGGACACTGCTTTTATGCATAACCCATATGTTATGCCCATCCGTTTGTAAGTTTTTAATCTATACTTATTAAACAAATATCTATTTTATTGCACTATTTCGTTTCCTATCTTCTATACAGAAATTCCAAGACAGAAAAGAGTCTGGATTTTTGATGAGCGATCACTTGCACTTGTGAGTGCAACTAATATCATAATTTTAGTTTTTTCCGTTTTGAACTTATTACACTATATTTGTTTTATTTTTTCCCACATATCTATGCGCCCCGATTTTTGTCTATATACCGTTTGTTATAACACTTATGAGGAGTGTTGATCTACGGGAGCAGCAAGATCTGTAGGGTATTGTACATTATCTTTATATATTTTTCAAGACTCACCCACTCGTGAAGGTGTTCCTTTTCCGTTTTATAAAGCTATGCATGGGGGCTATCACTGTACTCAGGAGATGTTGCTGAACATATATTGGGGTGCTGTTTCACAGTAGCATACACCAGGTGCTGTAAATTCATACTTAAAGTAGAATGTGTGGGGGGAAACAACACACAAAAAATACTATGGCAAACTTTGACAAAAGGCTGGTGGTAATGCGTGCATGGAAAGAGTAAAAATACATGCATTTGAAATACCCTGGGGTATGTTGTTTTAAAAATATATGATTTGATGGAGTAACTTGAATTGGCAAGCTTCAAAGATGTCCCAAATAACACATGGGGGGCAGAATTACAGCATGTCAAAATTCCATTTTGAAAAATGCACACTTCCCAAATGTGGCCTTTTAGCACACAAACAACGTGAAAAAACCCATGCATGGGTGGTATCACTGTGTTATTGACAGTGACACATACTAGGAGCTGTAAACTCATACTTAAATTAGAATCTGTGTGTGGAAGAAAACACAGAAAATGCTACTGCAAATTTTGACAAAGGCTGGTGGTAAAATGTGTGCATGGAAAAATACTAGCATCTGAAATACCCTGAGTTGTCAAACATATATGATTTGATGGGGGTAACGTGAAGTGGCCGGCTTTATAGATCTCCCAAATAGGACATGGGGCAGAATGACCATGTTTGGGAAAAAATGGTTTTGAGATAGCAATATGCTACTTGTACTTATTGCCCTATAACATGTAAATTAAAAAAAAACATAAAACATTGAGTATTTCTAAACTCAGGACAAATATTAGAATCTATGTAGCAGATTTTTTCATTAGCTTTTATAGATTTTCCAAGTCCTTTTTTCTCAATTTTCACCATATTTTATACTTCTTTTTTTATAGTAAATTAAATGATAAGATCGAAATAATGGTATCTAAAGAAAGCCTTTCTTGTCCTGAAAAAAATCAATAAATAACTTGTGCTGGTACAATAAAGAAGACAATTACAGATAAACACAAGCACCGCAGAAAAAAAATTCAGCCACTGTCACAAAGGGGTTAAAAGAGTGAGGGATTACATACCTCTATATAAACATAATATAAATGAGAGGTTTTGGTTATATGAATTGGCCAAAGCATAATTAAGCTCACCCGCCACGTCAAGGCACACTCTCAATAGGGTGAGAACCTACTCTCACCTCCTACATAGTGGGCACTCAAAGCAGTTTATACTGCTACCAAAACCTTATTAATGTGTTGGGGGAGTATTTTGTTTTTTTTATACATTGTACAGCCAACACACTGTATTTGCAGCATGCTCACACTGTTTGGTAGGCCTCATATTATACATTTGTATTATTTGAGCCTGAGACTAGCTTAGCGCACCGACATTTTTTCTTTTCCCTGATTACATACCTCTGACCACGTAGAAATGTGCCATCATCCAAGGTCAATTCATCCCTTATAAAGTACAATGGTCGGATGTCATAAGCGACTTCCTTGAAAGAGCTAGGCCACCAATTGAGAACAGTGCCCGCATCTGTTTATGTGCTTTGCTTAAGTTCCTCAATTCTTCTGGACGGCAACACCCCTTCCAGCACTAACACATCATAATTTGGGTTATCAGTGGTGGGGCGGTGTGCACGGGAACATCCACAACATACAGTTTCCATCCTCATTTATATATCACGGTGAGGTGGTAGCGCTGAAGCTTGAGCATCATTCTCTGAATGCGTGCCGATGCTGTGTGTAGGGGCTTTTTTAGTATAGTAAAAAACTAGAGTGGCAGTGCAGCTTTGTCTCATAGTCCTGTTTTGCTGTACACTTCCCATTCTCTCTTGAATTTCAGCCAGGTGTTAGCAATGTCATTTTCAAACACAAGCCGTTCTATGCGCCTTGAATTTTGAGCCATGATTTGTCAGTTCTCACTTCTGACACCATGTAGATGTGTTTAAGCAGTGATGGGGTAGACAGATGAACCTTGTTACCCTTCATGAGTCCTACTCTCTTCCTCTGCTCTCTTTTTTCTTCCTACTTCCTGTCTCCACCCCAATGCCTCCACACATCTATGTATACATGCAACATATACATTCTAGAGGTATATCTGTTAAAGTCAGCTTCCTCTGCTCCTCCAACCACTGAACCTCACGTTTATTATCAGCCACTCTAACGCCTTTTCCTCAAGAAACATCAGACAAGACTAGATGCTTGAGGGTAAAATCATGAACTCCGTATAATGGGAAATACGCTGATATTTAAGTGGGGAACTTATATAGAATGGTAACAGCAAAACACACATACCGTAGTTCTCATTCAGAGATTAATTTGTAAAGATAATTTGAATATGCATAGAGTCTTTAAAATGTGAATAGCTAATGTGTTGCACAAAAAAGGAAAGAAGGAAATAAAATAACAGTCGTGTAGTTTTAACTTGCATTAACAAGTTAACTGCAACTCAACCTGTGGGGTTAAAGAAGAGTTGCTGTTTTTTTATTTTTTATTGCAATATAATTTGACATTGTAGTACTTCAGTTCATTTGAGTAGTGCTCAGTTGCTGCTGAACCTGTAATAGAGTTGCAAATAATGAACATGCAAGTCATAAGTCTTACCAAACTTGTGCTCTGTAAACTCGGCTGCACTCAACCTTGAATAGATCCAAGAAAAAAGAGACCAAACAACCTATCGATCTATCTATCCAGACAGAAATATAGGTTTTCTGCTCTGCTTTTCAAATTATAGGTGTCATATCAGTACAGAGGATCATTTTGTCAAAAAGCATTATCCCTGCATTACAAATTTCTGCCTGGCTTGGTGTCTAATTGGATATAACAGGTCTAAATAGATGGTATTAACAGCTCCTGAACCAAGAGGTAATTAGTTGGTCATAAAAGAAGCACAACGGAGATGCTAATTATGTTTCAGTAGATGAATAGAATGGAGCCATGGGAGCAGAAAATTATCATTGTGGAGACTTGTTACAATTGAAGGCTTACTGGTAGCTCTGAATAAAGACGCTGCTGATAAAGAAACACTAACATTTCCTAGCACACAGACTATTATAGTAACCAGACAAATAGATACAACAGGCCAGCTAACAAATATGTTGTATGTTAAGCAAACTGTGCTTTCTGGCACAGTAGCATTTCACTGCAATACTAACATACCTGAGAACACTCCGAGTTTCACCTGGAGAGTCCAGATGAAGAGCCGCTTCTCCAGGTCTCTGGGCCACTGCGGGGAAACTCCAGGACCTCCCACCGATGAATAAAAAGTAAAATATCTCCAGTAATTTGAATTATCCAAATCGGTAGTTTTCAGAATTGATTTTTAATGTTAACGAAACATTAAACGCATAAATAAAATGGTAACGTTTATTAAAACGATTCTTAACAATAGTAATATCAATAATAGGATGCATTGCTTAAAGATGAAACTGTAGATCCAGAGTCGCCTCTCACAGCCAAACCATAGACCAAATAGGGTAGTGACAATTTCTGATTACGTCAAACACACCTTGGGTATAACTGCTCTTTGCTGAAAATAAGGTTGCAATTTGTGGCCTATTCAGCAACATTCGGCTTCTGTATGGAACATCAGAGCCGCTTGCAGTTGATAGATGCTCCTTAGACAGTGCCACACGTGAAATAAGGCTGCAAATTCTGTATTTACACAATGACATTGCACACCATGTTGCCTGCAATGTCATTGCTGGAGTGTTCCTCACTTTCAGGTCACAAGGGAAGAGGCCCTTAGCATTTGTGTTAAAGCTCCTGTTGAGTGAAATTAAAGTTTTAAAAGGACTTGAATGGTAAGTATATATCCAATGTGACGCTTTATTTACAAAAATAACCTTAAAGGTAGTTTTAGAATTTTAAGAAGGAACATTTAATGTTCCTTAAAGGTTTCTTGTTTCTCCCCCAATGCTGGGAACTCTCATAATTGACTCTCTTATTTGCTTCCAATTGTTATAAAGGAATCATATTTACTAAACTGTACATTAAATTAAAACTGGACTGGATCTATGAATATACAGTATGCTGTACCATATTTTATTGTAGATGTTGATTTCAGAAGAACAAATAATGAAAAGTGTTGGTTTCCCTGCTTGTTATTTCATACCTTATCCTGTTGGAAAATTACTAAAATTAATGTATTCCCCCAGATGCCAAGCAACAGAAATGACATTGTGGCCCAGCAAGCATTATTTTATAAATTTCAAATTGCTAATTAACTCTTTAAAAAAGTTTTAGTGATGAATGGGCTTAATTATTTAGTTAAAGCATCCCAGTTCAATTGCAGCATTCCCCAATGAAGCGCTAACCTTCTTAATCCTGGGGAGCATTCTCTAGTAATTACTTCTATTGACGTGTACTGGGTAAGTGGTGTGAAAAAGATAGATTGACCTTGTGCCTGACCCCACTACCAAATGTTGGGTATCTGCTGTCAGAATGAGAAGCACTCCAAATTGGGGTTAGAAAACATCAGTCAAAGAACATGGGAGAAAAATGATTAGTATTCCTAGAAAACACCAAAGAGAAAGCTCTTATTAGAGAAATGTAAATATATATAAACAGATTTATAAATAACCTAATGCTTCTAACATTTAACTTTATTTTATTTAGATAGGGTCATGAAATTTTTTGCTGCATTTGTCCCTTTAAATGCATTATATAGTACTTAATAAAGCTGAAGAAAGTCATACTGTCTTATAGTAAATAAATAAGTACTCAGTAAATAAGTGTGACATGAGAAATGCATATATATATATATATATATATATATATATATACACACACATACAGTTTTTTCTATGTCCAGCTGGAATTTGTTTTTGTTTTTTTAAACTTCTTTATTACACGGAGAAGGCAGAGTGGAATTTGTTTTTTAATGTTTTGTTTTTATATATTCTCTCCAGATATTTATCATCACACAGTGTGCATTATATACCCATGTGTCTTCACACCTATTAATTGGGTGTTTTACTCCTACATGCTATTATTTGAAGAAAGTAATTTATATATAGTTGTTAGTTGTATGGATTAACACCATATTGTTCACCCTTGGGTGCAAAACTAACATGTAAGCTGTTTTTGAGACATCTGGATGTGCCTTGTCGGGGTATGTGATGTAACATGATTCTTAATTGCCTGAGTAGTAACATTATATATTAATCTTCACATCATGCAAATATCATACTACATACTATTTTATTTTTATGCGATTTGTTTTTTTTATTGTACATATTTGATACAATGTACATTGCACTGTGGTAGTTCACATTGTGCTTTACTTGGATGTAAATCCTATGCTTTAATGCTTGGTGTACATTATACAATGCATTGTTTGCTTCCTACTGAGTAATGAAGTTGTGTGCATATTTTATGGGATTATTACCTATGCTTTTCTCAGATCACCGTGAGAAAGGTGCCCCAACTGAAGCATTGGGGGATCCATACGGTATAATTTATTGGTATTTTTGATCTTGTATCATTCTAAATACATATTCTGATTTTCCATATAATCTTTTGTGTGAACTTCTGATCCTGTTTTTTTTTATTGCTATTTACTAATTTGTTCTGAATTCACCAACCCTATCTTGCCTAACTTGCTACCTACACTGTCTGTCATACTGTGCACTGACTTTTATTGAAGCCTACAGAGCGAGCTCTACCATAAGGTCTCCTGCCCTACAACTAATAACAGTACTGTATATTTAATGGCCGTTCCTTTCACCATCATACAGACCTTAACATCAATTCTTAATTCTTAGTTCTAGACAGCAGACTTTACCAAGTTTAAGATATTCATCATAAATATAAAGTTATATATTTTGCTAAACTGTTATTTGTTAATCTTGTTTTTACCAAAAACTAAAGAAAAAAAGAGGACATTTTTTTCTGGGATCAGTGAAGCAGAGTTTCTCCCCTGGTCATCAACCTATGAAAGTAAGTTACCATATTAGCTCGATTATAAGACAACCCTGATTATAAGACGACCCGCCAAAATCTCAAATTTAGGAAAAAAGAAAAAGCCTGAATATAAGACGACCCTATAGGAATTTTTTTTTACCAGTAAATGTTAATTCATGTAAACTATGTAAACTGGGTTTTTTTATCAATACATTGGTATGATAACAGTTGCCGTGTGTAATTAATTAGAGGATCATTAGCAGCAGATTGCATGCCTCCCAACAGTCTCAGTTTTCACCAAACAGTCACGGTTTTTGGGCACTGTTCTCCTGTGCCTGGTAGATGCCCTACTGTCCCGATATTGTGAGGAGCAAGATTCAATTTAGGAATTTTTCCTGGACCGGCCGAGGGAGGTGAAACAGCAGCACCCACATGGCCTCCTTTCAACACTAGTGAACACATCTCATGCCCAACCAAGTGGGCTGTTCACGACTACTTCTGGGACTTGCCCAGCCCCTCCCCACCTCTTGTCACACTGCCTGATTTGGAAACCCTGAATGTTGGGGGTAGGAGATTACTCTTTAACGTATCATGGTTCATAGAATATGGTCTATAATTTACAGAGGTCTATTAACTGCTTGGAAAATATAGCCAAGCTCAGGTTAGTTGTACAGTCTACTAAGGTTCTGTAATTGATACATGATTTAATCCTATGTATGGAATGGAAAACCAGTAGAAGAGCAAACAGAATATATTTTTTTCTGCAGGAAAATATTATCTCCAGTGATTTGCCTTATTGAATGATCTGGTCAGTTAAATCTGCTGCAAGAAAAAAAATCTAAATCTACAACATCAATAAAGCTAAATAAGGCTGCGTGCACTGAGCAGCAATGTCCCCACCAGAAGATGAATACAAACTCATGAACGGAGCTTTGGATGCCGTACTCAATCAAATGTTCCCTGGTGGGATGTGAAAGCTGCCAGAATCACTGCTGTGTCCACAGCTTCCATAAAACATGTCTGTTTTATATGAAATTATTTGCTTATACTACATTTTTATTCAATACACTTTGCTAGATTAAATATTATTATTACCCAATTATACGTGGTCTTTTTATTTCTCTTTGGAGGATGCAGCGTTTAACCTTCATGCCTTAAACTTATGGACCAGGTTTGATAGCTTGTAAATTAATATTAAATTATACTGTGTCTTTATACATGCCAGGTTAAATGGATTATTTTCCCACAGTTATTGTCCAGAGTATTTCTGAATTGTATACTTTGCAATGCAAATGCAGATTAGCTGTCTTTTTTTCCTATATTTAATGTATTTAAGGTACATTATTGTTACTAGTGTTTCCGGTTATACATGACCCATGCACCTCACATTATCATTACGGCACTGTGTATTAACTGTTCGAACACTGAAAAAATGACACGGAGGCACATTGGATTTAGAATTGGCCACGGCATTTATTTATTAAATGCCGCGACATTGTTTATTACTCCAAATTTAACAGTATTAAAGAAATGTACACGTCTTAAAATTCTGAATTTAAAACTGAACCGACCATAACTTAATGGTCCTATTGACGACACCAGCCCCGCCAGATACCACCGGTCGTTGTAAAACTCAGGACACGATGGGTCGGGGCAATAAACACCTTGAATGTAGAAAAACCTGTATGGGCATCACTCTAACATCTATCATCTAACCTACAACATGAATGTATGCCCATACCACAAACTAGATCAAGGTCTAAAAACCTCTGGATCACTCCGCAAGATCCCAACATCCAATGCAGCATTCCTCCGCTGAACTCCTAGACTCGGGGAGGGAGGGCGGGAATCTTCTCTCCTCTGTATATCAGTTTGAAATAATAAATATGGTTATTTTCACATAAATTTATACAGTATATTTTCCCCCCAAAATAAATCCCACCCAGGTGATACTGAGTAGCTGACCGATGTTTGACCCCAAATCCTCCCCCAGTTCCTTCCTGAGTGCATGGCTGGGTCATGTAACCCCTTCTGCCTATTCGTCTCCAGGGGTCTCTTTATTGTACTTGTTTGCACTTGCATATAAATAATCTCTAACTAAAACTAGATTTATTCCCTTTTCTTGTTTGTCGAGTGGGGCGCCAGAGAACTAGTCCGCACAGGGCGCCTGAACACCTAAGGCCGCCTCTGTTTCCAGAAGTAGCTCTACACTCACTAATGAGGATGTAAGCAGGCTTTTAAATAGTTTGGGTTTCAGAAAGCACTATTGCTGATTGTGACATTGATGTATGACCTCAAGCTCTCCTTCACACATTTTTTTATCTGAGAAGCGTATTTGTGAGACGCAGGCAAATTTGGGTCTCTGTTCCAGGGAATGCTGATGTCAGGTTAATGTGGCGAATACCTAATCATATAGAAGCTGAAGTATTTAACATTCATTATACTGGATATTTTATTGAATGCATTTTTTTACTTCCGTATCAAGCAAAGCCTAATTCTGCTTAGATTGGAAATGTAAATGTATGCCCCAATTTCAGGATCCCTTATGAATAATGGATTAGTCAGTACATTTACTCAGCACAATCTATGTAATCCATAGATTTTGAGGAGAGTGAATTGCTCTGGGGCTGAGGTAATTACACAAAAAGTAGGTGGATATACACAAGTGGATCCAGTACTTACTTTTATGGCCATCCAGCTTATAAAATGCAAACTTTTCTAGATTTCTTCCCATATTCATTCTCCCTTTCCGTTGATCGTTCCATCTCACCTTTCTAAATTCCTTACTATGTTTGCATTATTATAGTTTTATATATATATAGATATATATATATATGTATATTTATATATATATAATAATAAACATACAGTATGCAGTATTGTGAAAAAGTTTTAGGCAGATGTGAAAAATGCTGTTAAGTAAGAATGCTTATAAAAAATAGATATGTTAATAGTTTATTTTGTAGGCATGTTGTTAGGTGTATAATAAGCTATTAAGAACAAGGAGTGCATGACCTCCACATAGCCCTTATCTCAACATCATCTAGTGTAGGATTACATGAAGCAACCAAGGCTGCCTAAATCCACAGGAGAACTGTGGTTAGTTCTCCAATATGTTTGGAACAACCTACATGCCGAGTTCCTGTGTGTAAGTGTACCTGAAGGCAAAGGGTGGCCGCTCCAAATATTGATCTAGATTTTTCTTCTTTTTACTCACTTTGCATTTTGTTAAATAATAAAAAATAAACTTTTAACATGTCTATTACATGTACATATTGCCATTAATTTCCTATTTTATGTATATATTCAGATGGAGACTACATAAGGGACTAAGGAAACGGAAGGACTATATAGAACATGTACCTTGTTTTTGATGTTTTTTTTTTCCCGCTTCTCCTTTCAGAGGTCGTTAGATACTGAGTAATTATGTTTTACTTTTACAGGGAATACCACTCTAAAAGTACCGTATTTGCTCAAAATGTCAATATTACCGGTAATTTAGGAAAAAAAGAAAAAGCCTGAATATAAGGCTACCCTATAGGATTTTATTTTTTATTTCCTTTTATTTGCCACTCTGCCTTAGTTATGCACATCTGCCCCCAGATATGCCTTATACACCCATATATGCCACTCTGCCTCCCAGACATGCATTTTAACCCCCTATTTGCCATTCCCCAAGGTATGCCTTATACCCCCTATATGTCACTCTGCCTCCCTGATATGCCTTTTAATCCCCTATATGCCTCTGCCTCCAGAAAACCATTGAAGCCTGCCCCATGCCACTCTTAACCCCCCATGCCACTCTTAAGCCCCCGACTAACGAGTGCATCCCTTTACTTGTCACCTGTGTTCAGACTTCCTGGTGTCTAGTGGGGCAGCCGGTGGAGGTCTGTGCAATGCTGGTGGCCAGTACTTCTGCCGGGGCTTCTATGACTGAGCACCAGCATCACATGGCCTTCCGGTGCTTCACCATAGAAGCCCCGGCGGAAGTGTCGGCAGCAACGGAGGTTGTCTGTGCGCATCCCACAAACGTCCGCCGGCTGCGGGATGCGCACAGTCAACCTCCGCTGCTGCCGGCACTTCTGCTGGGGCTTCTATGGTGAAGCACCGGAAGGTCATGTGATGCCGACGCTCCGTCATAGAAGCCCCCAGAGGAAGTGCAGGCAGCACTTTCACAGTGTATAGTGAGGCACAGAGGGAAAGGGTATATCTATCAACCTGTGGTGATTTAGGTCTTTAGTTTTACTGTTCTGTCCTTTCTTGATCAACTAAACTCACAAATATAATTACAGTACATTGAAATATTTAGATTACACTTGCTTTAAACAGAGAAACACAGCCCTGGAATTCACCTGAACAATAATTCCCTTTGGTTCTCACAAAAGTTAAAAGAATGGAAAAAACATGCTCTGTGTTTGAATTATTTATAGAAAATTGTTCTTCAGATCCATCAAATTTTATCACAGGGCTCTTTTTATCATTGTTCACTGCGACGTTTCCTCTGCTGACCTTTAATTTTCTAAAAAAATATGTTTCCATGGCACTAAATATATATCTCCACTGACGCCTTACAAAAAATATTGTTTTTTCTACATAGTATGTACAAAGCGTTCTGTAATATTCTAAATACATTGCTACTTATTTCAATTTTAAGTTCACTTCTCATTGAAAATGTGCTTTTCACTTATACATTGTGCTAGCCAATAGGTTAAAAGTTACATAACATCTTATTATACAACATTAAACTAAAACAATTAGTGGTCACTCTCTGGCAGCAGACCCTGGCTGTCTGCTGGAGATAATCCCCTCAGCAAGTGATGGGATTTTATTCTGCTGGGGTAGCCACAGAAGTCTTTATAAAGTCAGGGCCCATAATCAATAGGGAGGAGGCTGGCAGTCAGGCCTCTCCAGTGGCCCAAGTGAGGGAGGGTTCCGTCACATTGTATATAACTGTAAAATGTAGGATATGCCAAAAAGTGACACATCTGCTTAAAAAGTCTGTGATCTTGGTCCTACAAGACTGGCACCCTCACAATGAACGTTTGTATTGCTAACATTGCCTTTGAACTCCGGTATTACTTTAGCCAAATACAAATGGGGTGATAATTCAAAAAGTTGGCACAATATCTGTTTTTAAATTTCTTTTGAACATTAACAGGAGACTCTTCATCACTCCATTAATATCACATATATTATCTGCCAATGCTGAGATCTACACTTTCTAAAAAGCTCTTAATGTTTGTAGCATATCAACTGAGTTGTGTTCACTAATGCTCAAACAACCTCAAGGGGGACTCCCTATTCTTTTTACAGATTTTACAGTTTTGTATAAAACCTCTGTTTACCAGTGAATTATTACTTTAGCTCTCGCAAAACTGCACAGAGGTTAGGTGAAACTAACGAGAGTAATCGGTGAGTAATCAGGGAGCACTTCTGTCTCCAATGGTCATGTGAGCTTTCAACTTGTTCTTTGGAATGCTCTTTCTGTGTATCCAACTGGGGGAATAAGTAAAAAAGTGAGTAAGAGAATGAGGGCAGAATAACATGTCTATTACGTATACATATTGCCATTCATTTCCCAAGGTATCTTATATATATATTCTTATACATAAGGTACTAAGGATATGGAAACTATATAAGGACTATATAGAACATGTACCTTCTTTTTGATGGGTTTTTCCTCTTCTCCTTTTAGAGGTTGACAGATACTGATGTAACCCATTTTGTTTTACTTTTACAGGGAATACCACTCTAAAAGTACCATATTTGCTCAAATATAAGATGACCTTCCAAAATGTGAATATTAATTTAGGAGAAAAAGAAAGCCTGAATATAAGGCTACTCTATAGGAAAAACTTACTAGTTAATAATAATTCACACGTAAACTATTTTTTCATATTTATTAAAAACCTATGATTGGAAAAAAAATGTTTTTATTTCCTTTTATTTGTCACTCTGCCCCAGTTATGCACATTTGCCCCCCAGATATACCTTATACACCCATATATGCCACTTTGCGTCCCTGACATGCATTTTAACCCCATATTTGCCACTCCCCCAGGTATGCCTTATACCCCCTATATGCCACTCTGCCTCCCTGATATGCCTTTTAACCCCCTATTTGCCTCTGCCTCCAGAAAACCATTGAACCCCACCCCTATGCCACTATTAACCCATCCCAAGCCACTCTTAACCCCTCCCATGCCACTCTTAACCCCCCGATTTACCAGTGCATCCCTTTACTTGTGACCCGTGTTCAGAATCCCTGGTGTCAAGTGGGGCAGCCGGTGGAGGTCTGTGCGATGCAGACCTCTGCTGATGGTGGCCAGGGCTTCTATGACTGAGTGCCATCATCACAGGGCCTTCTGGTGCTCCACCATAGAAGTGCTGGCAGCAAATGTTCACCGGCTGCGGGATGCGCACAGACAATCTCCACTGCTGCTGGCACTTCCGGCGGGGCTTCTATGGTGTCACGTGATGCCGGCTCTGCGTGTTGTCTCCATACTCTGTTCTCCTTGGCCGCCATATTACCACATAGTCATGCATGTCCCTGTTTTCCCTTTTCATATTCAGCTCTTTATTAGGGGTCATATAGTTTCCTCTACTCCATATTCTGTATCAGTATACTGTCCCTTGGCAATTTAAAGATCCATACAGCTCCTCAGCGGGTGTAAACAGCCACCCCAAGCCTCTTAACTATTAAGACTATGTCTTTGTAAAGACCTGTTGGTTATAGAAGTCCAGAGCATGAGTGAAGGAGTAGTGCAAAGGTAGTAACAAGAAATGTCCAGATTAAGTCCAAGGGTCAATAGGCAGGCCAAAGTCAAATAGCATGGACAGGTAACAATTTAGGGGTCAAGACAGGTAGCGAGCGGTACGATAGCATAAATAGGTAACAATCCAGGGATCAAGGCAGGCAGCGATTCAATAGGTAAATAGGGCAAAAAGCACAGTGGTAGAGACACAATGTATTTGGGAGGTTGCACCAGAATATCTGAGCATGGGTCACTGGGACACCTGGGGTTTTATAGGGCTTGTGGGTGTTTCATACAGTGTGCTAACATCAGCACCACCCCTTAACCACTTTCCAAAGAGAGATTTGCCTATGGGTGCCATTTTTCTCTGTGAGGAGGGTCCCGGTGACTCACCAGGGCTCCGTGTCCCTGACCTGAAGGTGAGTGAACCAGTGTGGTTGCAGGACCTGCGCCTGACAGTCCTATTAATTCACCCTCAAGGATAAACGGCCTTCGACTCCATATGGAAATCGACAATTAGAATGTGTTCATTACACAGCAGAAGAAACCGTGCCTAAAGCAACAGCCTCTTTTGCTTAACTGGTAACCCAGTGGCTGACTGACAAGGCATACTATAATCATATACTATATGACTGCTATAATCATATACTATACTATATTGGCTCTACATTGCAAGACACATGATATTTGTAGGACTCTGATACTTCTATTGTTTTTTAAAACAAAAATATTCTCTGTATTAAACCCCATTTAAGTGACTGGTTCATTTTACTACATTAATATTATACTGCATTTGTCATACTCTTTTTGTAATTAAATTATCAAGTAATAATATTCCACGGAGATGACCACCCTCCTAACATCCATAACCATTCAGGGAAAAATTTAAGGCCCTGTGACATGTATGCCTTGTAAGCATAGGGAATACAGTTTCACAGCCTATTGAGGAAGACAGTGAGGCTGCTCAGTGAAGTCATTTATCAATGTCTGCCTCCTAACAAACCTAGGTAAAAGTACTGCACTGTATATAATGTCTCATTGATTTCTACTGGAATGCTTTTACAAGATAGATTTAGAATTATTTGCCCTGGTTTTGCAGCTGGGAGGTTTTGAAAAATGACCAAGAAACACATATTATATAGCTGAATTCCGCTTTATTATCTTGTTTTTGCTTACAAATAACTTTTTATTAAAGGGCCAAGGGAAAGACAAATAAAAACATAAAACTAGAGTATGGAAGACCTAAATGGATGTAATGGAAATGAAAAATGTTAAAGCATTAAATCTGTTCAAAGATTCCATTGGGATGATGGTGAAGTATAACAAGGAGAGTATATAGGCTGCAGTGCAATAAATAATAAAAATAACCTTTCAAATGACTAAAGGGACACTTCTGCAGTATTAAAAAGGGAATAGGCTTTCCGCCTCTTTCTTTTGGGGTTCAGTGCCTTCATAAGGTTACTGTGCCGTGTCCCCCGTTTGCCTCTTCTCCCTTCCCACCGTGGTACCCCCTTTCCCCCCGGTTCCTGTTCGGGGACCCTCAGCCACTTGGGCCGATCTGCCCCTTTTTCTAACTACCCGGCGGCTTAATACATGTCCGTCTGGGGTTTCTACCTACGGGATGGCCCGTTACCTGTTGGGGTTTCCTTCCCCCTGGTTATTTGCACTACACATTACCATGCTCCTGTTTTACACACACGGTCCTAGTTTTTATTATGTCACCAGCTCCGGGTCCTCTTACCTAGATTGTCTCCTCCTCGCCACCTCGGTTCGATGAGGCCCGTGATCTCTCGCAATACTGGTGCTGTTGGCATTACTCTATGTTTGCACATGTGCCGTGTTACATTTGTTACCGTATGATGATGTCTCCACAAACCGTAAAAAACAAAAATCTGGCGTCCGGGCACTGCTTTGTTCTGATCTGTATGTTTTTGCTTTGACAAATGTAGCTTCGACTCACGGGCCAGGCTCAGCTCAGTTGCTCAATTAAATAAAACACCAACACACAAGATGGGTTTGAAAAGGCCACAGCCGTTTTATTTAACAGTCATTGTCCTTTAAAACCTGAAATAAATAAACATAGATGCATTAACAGAGACAATGACGTAACCAAAACCAACCTAGCTTGCCAAGTTATCCAGGTACCATACCACACACCAATTTTGGGAGGAGACATAACCAGGATGCCCCAACCCGGACCTGAGGTTCCGAGCACCACTCCTTGCAAGGAACCTCCCACCGGTTATGATCACCAATGATCATAGTAATGATGTCTAGTAATTAAGTTAATTGCAAGAAGAGTGATGCATTTAATTAATAAACATGCTTACATATCATTATTTTATTTTATTCTTTACACTAGGGTGACCACATGTCCCGGATTGCCCGGGACATTCCCGCAATGGAACATTATGTCCCGGGCAGCCTCAATGAAAAGTCTGAGTGAAGGAGGTCTCATCCAGTCAGGAGAGTCCCTCTTTCACACAAAGCTCACTGTAAGCTGTAGCCAGCACCAAGTATGTGTGTTTTACTGTGTGTTTGTGACTGTGTTTGTCTATTTGTGACTGTGTTTGTCTGTTTGGTGACTGTGTTTGACAGTCACACAAACAGACAAATGTCTAGTAATGTAATAGAATGTCTGGAGTTAATTCTCTGAATCCGCTCATGTCTGTAATGATTGTATGTATATTATTAAATCTGAAATCAACATTTTGTGTATATATATATATATATACAGAATATATAATGTATTTTATGTGTATGTGATGGTGTGTATATGTGAATCAGTGTGTATGTGAGATATTTATAATATAAAATGTATGTCGTATGTATGTGACGGTGTGCATATGTGAATCAGTGTATATATATATATTGTGACAGAATACCCCTTCACTTTGGTACTCTGTCCGGGAATCTTTACTTACACACAGTCTATTAGGCTGCAGAGACGGCTCAGACACGAGGAGGGTAAAGTAAAAGGCTGGGCCTGTTTTATTTTGTCACAGGCATAACAGGAAAAAAAATAAACAAATCAAAACAAAAACCTTGCTCTTGTGAGCGCTAACTAATACACGGTTCTCCAACCTAACTACAGTTGGACGGCTTATCCGTTCCCAACAACCAAAATAACAAAGTATGTGCAATAATTGCAGCAGTCAGCGTTTTTGGCAGCTCTCTCCCTCTCTCTCAGGGAGCCAAATGATCTCTCTCTTGCTCTGAGACCAGGAGGCTATTTAACTGCCTCTCCCATTCATTAGTGGATACAGGTGAGTGCTAGGAGAGTATCCGATAATCTCCGGACTGGATTCCCACCTGCTGGTCTTCGGCTGCTCATAAACTGTGGAGTGGAGCACTGGCCCGCCCTACTCTCCAAATGCTCCACCCCAGGGACCCAAAACACACAGATAATAACAGACATTAATAATTCCATTATTAACAATACATCTCCCTGGGGCTAGTAAAACTATTGTGGGTAACCACCCTGCAAAATATAAGGGGATATATAAACTCCCTCCATTATCATCCCCTGCTTTCTGTCACCATGCTTTCTGTCACACATCCTCCCCCCCAGCTCAGACCTGATGGGGTGAGCGACCATAGACATCAGTGAGTGCATTCTTGAGAGCCCATCAGCATTCCCCTGTTTGCATCCAGCCCTGTGTTCTACTGAAAAGTGATAGGGTTGCAAACTCAGAAACCAGCATGTTACTCTACTGTTTTTTTCTTTGTTCTGGCACATCCATGTAAGTGGTGCGTGGTCAGTTACAAGTCTAAACCTCCTCCCTAGTAGGTAATATTTAAGATGGTCTACCGCCCACTTTATAGCAAGGCACTCTTTCTCTACAATAGAATAATTCCTTTCGTGTGGATTAAGCTTTCTGCTTATGTACAAGATTGGGTGCTCTTCCCCTCGGCTTTCCTGAGAAAGGACTGCTCCCAGTCCAACATCAGATGCATCTGTCTGCAAAATGAATTCTTTGGAGAAGTCAGGGGTTACTAACACTGGTTGGGTACAAATGATTTCTTTCAACCTTTTGAATGCTTTCTCAGTTTCTGGGGACCATTTTACCAACACCGGGGCTTTTGCTTTTGTCAAGTCAATTAAAGGACTTGCAATTGTAGCAAATTCAGAGATGAACCTTCTGTAATATCCAATTAGACCTAGGAACGTTCTCACCTGTTTCTTAGTGGCTGGTTGCGGCCAATTGCGTATGGCTTCTATTTTTGCCTGCTGAGGTTTCACTAAACCCCTTCCAATTGATTTCATATGGTCCATGCCAGGTTGCTAGGAATTTATTTTCTACGGTGGGGACAAGGACTAGGACTCTATCACCAGGCTGAAACACCCGAACCCTGGCGTTCCTGTTATAACTATTTTTCTGATCCTGTTGGGCCTTTTCCATATGCTCTCGTACTATGGGCATAATGGCCTCCATACGTTCCTGCATTTGGTTTATGTGGGAAATGACGCTACGATATGCAGTACCTTCTTGTTCCCAAGTTTCCTTAGCTATGTCAAGTAGCCCCCGAGGATGCCTACCATACAATAATTCAAATGGTGAAAAACCCGTAGAGGCTTGAGGCACTTCCCTAATGGCAAACATTAAATAGGGTAACAAGAAATCCCAATTTTTCCCGTCTTTATCGATTACTCTCCTTAGCATTGCCTTTAAGGTTTTGTTAAACCGCTCTACCAGGCCATCTGTTTGTGGGTGATACACAGACGTTTTCAGGTGCTTTATATTAAGGAGCTTGCATAACTCTTTAGTGACGTTAGACATGAATGGCGTTCCCTGATCTGTCAAAATTTCTTTTGGGATCCCAACCCTGCTAAACATCATCCACAATTCTTTGGCAATAGACTTTGCAGAGGTTGTACGCATATATATATGTGTGTGTATGTATATATATATGTCACAACCACCACCACACTGGCATAACGGGGCTGTGCTGTTATTTTTTTTAGGCCCGTTTATTAAACTGGTGTCATCAGCTAACTGTGTATGTGCTGGATACGAATGAGCCCTATCAGTGTTATGATATGTGACTGAAAACAGTCACATTTTGTCCTTGAATGTTGCCATGGAGACCTTGCTTCATAATTGGTTTTGTGAATATTCCAAAGATAGACGTTTAAATAAGACAGTCGCTTTATTTTGTTTGTTTTTTCTCCCCAAAGTAATTTTAATGAAGGATATGAAAACTAGTGCTTTGGCTATGTTGTCATTCTAACTATAACATTGCCTTTCATATGGAAATGTATCTTTATGTTTGTATTTTCTCTACAGCAAGTTCATTATAACCGAATATATGGGAATTAGAAATGAAAGTTTCATGAAAGTAGCTGCAGTAGGAACATGGATGGGAGACTTTGTAACAGCATGGATGGTGAGAAATTTCAATATTCTGTCTTTCAACATATTGTTTTTATCTTTTGGGCTTTATTATGATGAAAGTTATGTTTCTTCTTGGGTATGCACAGAAATGTAAATGTCAAATGCATGTAATGTAATGTTGTATGTGAGTAAAGTGGAAATACAATGGAAGGAAGAAAAGCACACCAAGCTCTCTATGCCATGATATTATATAATAAATCTATTTGAATCACACTTTACAGGGTCATGAATAAGTTTATACGGCTGTTTAGTAGACAAACCACTAATGCTCATTATGCAAATCTATAAGGGGGTGAATAAAGTTTTAAACTTCAATATGCTAGTAGCATAATCAAGTCTATAAGTAACAATGACACATTTTACCAATGCTAGCTATTCTAGCTGATATATAAATTGACTATAGCATATAACCTTTCACACAGGAATCACAAATGACTGGTTTATCAGGCACATTTTTACTATTGTTCACCAAATATATTTTACTGATTTTTCAGCGCGAGGGTAGGACTTCTTTAACCAATGACACCGAAAAAAAGTTGAATACCAAAGAGAGTTTGAAATCCATGGTTTAATGTATATGTGATGGAGTGGAAAGCCGTTAAGAAACCATCAGTATGTCCGTCTCTTAACTCTTTGCCATGACACACAGTATGTATATAAAAAAGCATTAATGATATAGAGCATGAGAGCTGAAAAGATGGGTTATGAATATATATTTATATATACATACATACCACAATTATATGTTGCATATGACCGTATAACCCCAAATATTTCAACTGTCTTCTTTGGGAAAGTTGCTGTAGGCATGTGGTTGGCATGGGGTAATATAACAAAGTTAAAAGGATTCTCAAATGTTGTTGGTTCATCTGAACTCTCTAAATTGGGACACAAGCCAGGATGTCACTGGGTTAAAAATCAATTACAGCAGGTATTGAGTTAGAAACGTTATCTGTGCCAGATGGCCCTAACATGCTGTCAGGTTCTGTGTTTAATTTCTGCCATTTAGTTATAGATTATCAAAGGGTCCACGGTACAGTCAGAATGCAGATGGAGTCAGGCTTCTGGCATTTAACCTTGGCTCAAGCTATAACTGGTCCCTCTTTCCTTTTTGAATGTAGAGGCAGCTTTTATTATGTTGGCAATTGAGGTGCGGTTACTGTAATTAAAGGTTATGAAAAAAAATCAGCACAGGGAGTTTGTTTCAAATGGAAAGGAACATGCCACATGTTGCTACTGCATAATTAATTGCTTGTTTGAATGCTAAGACAGTACTTTTCCGCTGTAAATACGTTTGTTTTTCTTTACATTAAATGTGAATTTAATTCTTCTACCACAAATTTGTTTTCATAAAATTCTAGTTTAGAAGAGTTCTTTGAGTGAAGAGCATTACCTGAATTTCTTGAACATTATTTATTGTAATTGGTTTTTTTAAGAGACTTTACTGTCAAGGATATGAAGAGTTTAGCAAGCAAAATAACAATAACAATAAAGTAGATTGAGTTCTCCGCTGCTTTACCAATACGACACATTACATTTTTATATTAACGATTGAAGTTATAGATATTTCATTAAACTGGGTGTACAGGTATTATTTATTTGTAATTAGCTTTTGTAACGAGCACTGTTGTGGCATTCTCTATTGGCTTTAATAGAGGTAATAACATATAATGTTGATGTTGCTCTAGTTTAAAAGTAGTAAATATGTGAGTCTTGCCACAATTGGCTACTACCATTCACTTGACTTTTACCGAACAGATGCATTATGTGTTTTCCCCTTTCTTTTTCTGAATTTCATTATCTTTAAGTGATGTAGTGGGTAAAGTGAATTATTTGATCATTTTGAAGAGGACATAAAGGGCAAGTTTTTCTTTTCTGTATTGCAGATGAAATTTGTATTCGTTTATCTAAAATGAACATTTTTACAGAATGTAAATTATCTAGGTGTTTCGAATTAACCTTTTAGTCTTCTGTAGTGACCTGAAGCAAGTGTGAAAGACAAGTTTCAAAGTGAAACGAGTACAAACTTTTTATTTTCAAATTATTAAGTGTTTACATTGATTTATAATACCTGTCACGCAGACAAGGGTATTGAGCAGACTTCTCTGACAACATATAATTGCCTTGACACAGTAATGGTAGTTACGGATTTCCAGACAGCATGTGCTTGGAGTGTGAATGATGTATTTACCCTCTTGCCAAGTAATCTTGGAGTATTTTAATAACATTTCTTTAAAAAAAAAAAACCCATGTGTGCCTATGTGAACCAGGATATCATAATCAATGCATAAGCACAGAGACCTGTCAAGGACACATACATCTATTACCGGAAGCTGTCTTGGGTCCTAACCCTTCAACAAATGTATTTATTTTTATTCTCGTAGTCTTAAAATCTTAGAGTGTGTGTATAATTTTTGAGCCGAAAACAATGTTGTTGTTGTTGTTGTTGTTGATGTTATTGTTATTGGTATATATATATATATATATATAAATATATATATATATATATATATATAAACAAAATCATATTTTGTGGTTGACTGTTGCTAAGTGGAAAAAAAGGTTTGTTGATATGTACTTACAAATCTCACATTTTCAGTCAATAGCTGTAGAAAGTGAGCTAATTATTTTTATGGCTACAATATTTATAAGCATGCATCAAACGCCCATCTTTACCTTGTGTAAAAAGTCAATAGTAAACTATTGATTGTACAGGGTGCCCAAAGTCTCTCAGTTTAGGTTAGTCTTTTATGTCTATATCTGCAAACATGTAAAAAAAACTTCCTAGTATTTCATTAAAAAATGTTCATATTATTTGCCCCATATGATTTTATACCATGGTAAAATATTTGCTGCTCTTTTGCTCTTTTTTATTGGTGCAACATTTAAGATATTAATGAAAATTAATAACTATGCGTTAACTGGCAAAATTTTACATTACATCAGAGACATTTGAAAACCTTATGCAGAACTTATTTCTATGAATATACTAGTACTTTAAAATGTGCCACAAAGTTCTACCCATTCCTAGTTTTGTTAGAAATTGAACTAACATCCAAAGGATAATGTTACAGGAAGTAATAAATGTTTATACACAAAGCAAACGGTTTATCATGAAAGAAAAGGTTTAACATAAAGGTAAAAAAACAAAAAAAACAAAACTCATCTGCCTACTTGTATTTGTAAAGATGGATAGGGCCTGCAGATGTGGCTATATGCCATGTTACCGACAGTGATCAAAGTTTGTATCATCTCTGAGTGTTTCTTGCACCCAACAGATAAAAGTATTTATCTTGGCCACCATCAATAATACAGCAATCTCATTACATACCCACATAATCTGGCATGCAATGCAAATCACCATTGTAACCTGTCTAGCTGTTAGAACATAACATTTGCATAATAAAAGCATCCACTTTAATAAAACATTACTCTGTAAAATAAAATAAATAATGAGACGGTAGTAGAATAAAAATGAGAAATCCATAAATGATCCAAATAAATTATAAACCATATGAATAATATATGCGTATAAATGTGTGTGTGTGTATGTATATGTATTATTATTATAATTATAGTTATGTATATATATAATATATATATATTATATATATATATATATATATATGTAATCTATTTAATGTTCTAGTAATCAAATAGCGTTGTTATTCTAGTGCTGCATCTCACCAAGCAGGTGTTTTACAAAGATTTCCATTGCTATTCATATTCTGGCATCAGAATCAATTGCCTTGTAAGTTTGTGTCAAACACTGAATTCCAATGGACTCTTATTATCAGTCAGGGAATTTGAATAAAAAACAAACAAAAAACCTCCCAAGATTTTAAACGCTATAAAGGATCTCAATAGTTCTACCGAAAGGCTGTTAATAGGCACTGAGAATCAAAAGTGTAGTTAATGGTGTTTTGAATAAACACCATCTTGAAAAAAGCAAACACATTTTGCTATTTGTATACCGGTATATATTTGTAGTAGTCCAGTGGCAATTAAGATTATACTTTAGAACAGGGGTGTCCATTTTTTCTGTAATTTCCCTTGCATCCTTGTAAAACATTATTTGACTGCTCCTGGCAACTTTGTCCAGTTATGATGCATATGGTATGAAAGAATCCTAAATAAGTTGAGACCTCATTAGCCCCCTCAATGCATTGTCTCTTAACCCCTTCTTTAGTCAAATTACTACTTACATACAGGGGTTACTTACACCAAGGCTCCCTCGCATCCTCCTTGGCAGGTGACACTAAAAAGTGTGTTGCTGATGAATAATGTAATTATTTTTTTTCTCTCTCGTTCAACAGCTTTTTTGCACTTTGTGTTTTTTTTTATTATTATTTAACCATACTCCGGTGAGAAACAATTTTAAACATGTATGTTGAAAGAAGCATTTGATTCTCAACAAGATACAAAGCGTGTATGCCCACCTTCGCTGAGCTTGGAAGGGACCTTTTTACATTACTGTGCCGTATAATCTGTACAACTGCAGTTACTGGCAAACCAACCTATGTTGATTGTTAGTAAAGCTCTAGAAAGCTCTCATAGAGTTGTGTATGGACTTAAGGAAAGACAAGCAAAGCAATTTTTGTACCTCCTTATTTTAACAATCAACAAAGAGTTGGTCATACTTTAAAAATGTTTATACTGGTGAGGCATGTTCTGAAACAACTTTCCTTTAGCATGCTTGAGGGCAAAAAAGAAAAAAAAATACCAGCTGGCTATATAGTATATATAATTTGCATTACAATTTGCCTTAATTATAGTTCTTAAGTTATTAACTAACATATGTTTAATGTCTTAATTTCAAGGAAACCAATTTACATGAAATCTCATGAAGATTTTAAAGTAAATGTACTGTATGCTTTAATGATTATGCACAAGCAAGATATGATGGATGTTACTCTATAAAAAAGGCTCCACAGGCAAA
>VKOC01048504.1:0-23250 GCA_009364415.1 Spea multiplicata | reverse complement strand
TTTTTGAAATTTAAAATTTTATTAATATTTCTTTTTTCTGATGAAATGGCACAATAGTAAAAATAAACAGGAACAGACTTCCAGGACATGCAATGGTTAATACAAAGATTCGCATCTCAGCATGAGAAAATAAACAGGAGAAAGAGCAGTAAACATCGGTCACAGCATGAGACATAAACACCGAGATGAGGATAACAATCAGGTAATGTACATATAAGTAAGAGGTGGTAAACAGCACACAACATCACCATGACATAATAATGATGTCGATAATTATCTATGAAAATCGGTTCGCGAATAACCTGGAAGCCTCTGAAAAAGTGCCAACAAGAAACAAACCAGGGCAACGAATCACCCGGAACTACTTGGTAACTAAAAAAGAAAGCAACAGTAGATTCTCGACTCTGGGAGCGAAGCACCTTAGACGTATTGATCCGAGTGTAGTATAAACTGTTAACGTGATAGGGAGGAACACTCCGTGTCATATGTAAAAAAGAAAAGAGAGAGAGAGAAAAAAAAACAAAAAAAACCCAAAAAACCCCATAATAGAGCACCAACACCATCGGGGCACAGCTCGTCAATACCCGGGATTAAGTACCCTCCCAGAACGGGGCATCACGCATGATCAGCCAAGGAGCCCAAACCTTTTCATAATGGATCATTTGGTGGTCATTTCTGAAGGAAAGTTTCTCCAATACATGAATACGATCTAAATGTTGCCGTATGGCTGGTAAACAGGGAACTTCAATTGATTTCCAGTGACGTGCGATGAGCAATTTAACAGCCAAAAAAAAATGTATAATCAGTTTCCTACGAAAGGGGGGTAAATGGTCGGGGAACATGTGGAGAAGCGCCAGCTGTGGCAAAAAAGGGAGGCGAACCTCTAGGGAGAGCTCGAGAAAATGAAACACCTTCTCCCAGATTGCTATAATACGTGGGCACGACCACCAGACATGTAACATCGTGCCTTCATCCTGGCACCCCTTCCAACAGAGGGAGGAACAGGAGGGAAACATATGGGAGAGACGTTTAGGTGTCAAATACCATCTACACGCTAACTTTTTTTGTAATTCAACATGATTGGTACAGTGCGTCACACCCCTCATTGCCTCTTCAGACTCGAGCCACACTTCCAACGGAAACGTAGTGCCCAATTCCCCTTCCCATGCCAACATATGGGGGAGTTTATTCTCCCAGAGATCAGAGAGGAGAGAAGCATAGCAAACCGAAATTGCGCCCTTACGGGGAGCAGAGGCTGAGCACAAAAGAACTATGGGATGCGAGGAAGAAATATTAATCGGCAGAGAGGGGGTGACAGACCGTAGTAAGTGTCTAATTTGCAAATATTTATAAAAGTCACGCGGCGGAAACAAAAATGTGGCGCACAAATCAGAGAATGAGCGTAAGGAGCCTGTATGGAAGAGGTCACCCAGCCGGAGGGAGAAGGTAGACTCCCAAGCACGTATTTGTAAGTTTGGTATTAACAATTCCAGGGAGCTAAGCGGCGTAGCCCTAGTGAGGCATCGTAGCGGAGGGAGACGTTTAGCGACTCGAGACCAAGTCCAAAGTGTACAGAGTGTAGTAGGTGGGAGAGGAGGGAGAGGAGGAATATAGCGAGGTGGAAGCCATAGAAGCTGCGATACTGAATAAGGGTGCAAATAGGAATTTTCCAGCAATACCCAACGGGGGATGTAAGTACGGTAATAAAGGATCGCGGCCTTGTAGTATGCTACTATATCCGGTGCCCCCATACCTCCCTTGAACCTAGGGGAAAAGAAGGCCTGTTTGGAAATTCTCGAGCGACCACCCAGATTAATAAAATCAGTAAGCGAGGTTTGTATGCGCGTTAGGAACTTAAGAGGGATAGCAACCGGGACTGCTCTAAAAACGTACAACAATTTTGGAAGGACCATCATTTTGATTGACGCAATGCGTCCGAGCCAGGAGAAGTCAAATGATCGCCACCCCTGCATTGTGTTGAGTATATGCTTCCAGAGAGGAATGATATTAAAATCATTCAATTTGGAGAGGGACTTAGGGAGCTTGATTCCCAAATAAGTGAGGTAATCTCGGCGCCACTCAAAATTATATGCGGCCCGAAGCGAGGCGGATAAGTGAGATGGGAGGTGTATGGGCATAGCCTGTGTTTTGTGTATGTTAAGTTTATGGTAAGACACTGCTGAGTATGTTGTGAATTGGGCCAATAGAGCAGGTAAGGAAACCGAAGGATTCGTAATGGCTGCTAATATGTCGTCCGCAAAGAGACCAAGAACAGATTCGTGCCCATCAGCATGCTGAAAGCCACGTATCAACGGGTCAGAACGTATAGACTGGGCCAGTGGTTCTAGAGCCAATGTGTACAGCAGTGGAGATAGCGGGCAACCCTGACGCGTCCCATTAGAAATCGAAAACGGAGACGAGAGAAAACCCGAAAAAAGAACAGATGCAGAAGGAGAAGAGTAGAGGGCCATAATGGCTCGAATCGTGGAAAGTGGAAAAGCAAATTTTCGGAGGACAGAAGAAAGAAAATGCCAATGCAGCCTATCAAAGGCCTTTTCCGCGTCGAACGAGATAAAGAGACATGGAGTTTTGTGTTGCGAAGCTTCCCAGGAAAGGTCAATAAACTTGCGAGTATTATCATTTGCTTGCCTGTGTCTGACAAAACCCACCTGGTCAGAGTGGAGAAGGAGAGGGAGAATCGCGGAGAGCCTATTCGCTAACAGTTTGGCATATATCTTAATATCGTTGTTCAGCAGCGAAATAGGGCGAAAATTTTCACATCTATCTGGTGTTTTGCCCGGCTTAGGAAGGGTAACTATATGGGCACGAAGGTTTTCAGTCGGGACACACCCCTTGGACATGAAAGATTGGAAAAGAGAAAGAAGGTGAGGACCAAGAATGGGGAAGAAAGTTTTGTAGTATAGCCCTGTCAGGCCATCAGGGCCGGGGGCAGAATTGTTTTTAATCTGACGCGTGATGAGTTGTATTTCATCCAAATCTATGGGAGCGTCGAGGCTAAGCCTCATATCATGCGTGAGAGAGGGTAAGGAAACAGAGTCAAGGTAAGCATTAATAGAGTCGGCCGCAGGTTGAGGAGTAGAGGTATCAGTGGACAGATTATAGAGAGAGGAATAGTAAGTAGCAAACTCACCAGCGATCTGTGAAGGGTCTTGCAAAACCGCCCCCCGTGAGGATCGAAGAGAGGAGGGACGCGCCAGGGCTGAAAAATGTCTAAGCTTGTTAGCTAGCATCGTATCCGCCTTATTCCCTTTGGAATAAAAACGTTGTCGGACTTTCAACATCATTAATGCAGTGTGACGAGAATGAATGTCAGCTAGTTTGAGTCTAACAGCACGGATCTCAGCAGCAATCTGGGAAGAGGGAGAGCTCTTATTCAGGGCCTCTAGGTCATACAGCTGGAGAAGTAAAGAGTCTTTATCATCCTCCGTCTCCCTTTGTTTTTTGAGATGGGAAGCCCTACTAATAAATCTGCCCCTAATCACCGCCTTATGGGCATTCCACAAGGTTTCAACCGAGCTCACAGAGTCTTTGTTTTCCTGAAAAAACAACTCCAAGTGTGAATGAATTTGTGATGTGAAGGAATCGTCAGAAAGGAGGGAATCATTAAGGCGCCAAGAGCCTTTGCCCTGGAAAGGATGAGCGACACGTAGCTTTAAATGTAAGGGAGCATGATCTGACCAGGTAATGACGCCAATAGAGCAGTCCCGGATTGCCTGCAGTGTAAGTTTATCAACTAAAATACAATCTATCCTGGTGTAAGAATTGTGTGGTGCAGAAAAGAAAGAATAGTCCCGTTCAGAAGGATGACGGAGTCGCCAGACGTCATATAGCTGAAACCGATGTAAAGTGGTGGACATGGTATTAGCAAGAGATCTCATTTGTCTGCCGTACGTACCCGTTAAAGCAGAGGAGGTATCTAAGAGGGGGTTAAAAAAAGCATTGAGATCACCGCACAGAATAAGTTGGCCTTTTTTAAGGGAATCTACTTTGGATAACAGTTTCCGAAAGAAATGCGTTTGCGAGGTGTTAGGTGCATAAAAAGAAACCAAGGTATAAGCAACAGAATTAATGACACAAGTAAGGATCAGATATCTACCCTGGGGGTCAGCCGTTTTTTTAAGTAACTGAAAGGAAAGGTGTTTCGAAAGAAAAATAGAGACTCCCGCTTTACACGTTTTCGCCATGGAGTGAAAGTGCCACGGGAAGTCTTTTAAAAAGAAGTTTGGAGGAGAAGGTTGTTTAAAATGAGTTTCCTGCACACAGAGAATGTGCGCGTGGTGTTTCTTGGCCTCAGAGTGCAGCAGTCTCCTTTTATGCGGAGTGTTGAGGCCATTAACGTTTAATGACAAAAGGTTAAGGGACGCCATAGTGGGAAAAATTAAAGGGTTGGGAACGGAATGCAGTAGTGGAAAAAAAAGTCAACAGAGACCCCCAAGGAAGAGAATCTCCCAGTACATTGTGAGACGGATCGCGTCCAGAACGAAAGAAAAAACAATATGATAGTATGGAAGGTGCAATTAAAAGGATATAAAACAGAAGTGACTGATCAATCAACATATGGATACATATATCCAAGATGTAGCATGGTACTGGAAACGCTCCCAGAGTAAAAAGGAAGATAAAGTAAAGTAAACTGATAAGAAACCCAGAACTGAATCGGCTCATATCGCTATGAGCCGGCGGGGGGGGTGACAACTCGTAACGTGTAGAGAGACCCCACAGAGATGGAAGGTCGTGTCCAAATTGGGTAGGAAGACCTCCAACATATGTAAGAAAAAAAAAAAAAGACCCCAATGAGCAACTAACTAAAAACGTCACGACTTATGTAGAAATGTAGAAATGTGTGTGTCTGCAGACAAGGAAGGCATAGTGGAACAAAGGGGGCCGCACATACTGTGGCAGCACAACATCATACACAAAGAGAGAATAACGGGTGGTGCATTTGGGCAACATAGGCGTTGCTGTGATTCGCAAAGTACACCCGTGTAGCAATAGGTTATACAGTTACCTAGCACCAAATGACACAAATGCGCATGTAAACGGAATAGTGCAAGGTGCATGAGTAAAGAATGAGAATGCTATATAGAATGTAAGCCCGGTAGGTCCGAGTCACAAATCTCCAGGAAATCATATGGAATAACATGTCATGTGTGGTGTAAAAAGCAAAAAACTATACAGTGGAAAAATGGAAAAATCAAAAATAAAGAAGTACAACCAGTCCGAAGAGATGAATGGACCAGCAGCCGAGACCAGGAACAGTCCGTAGCCGTCAACGAATGATGCAGAGCGTCCAGGACAGAAGGGTACAACAGCAGCAGAGGCGACGTCGAGCAGGAAAAGCACTCCAGATTGGGAGAGTCGCCTGTAGCCAAAACACAAGTCAAACTATCCATAATAAAAGAAAAATAAAAAGTATTTCACAGTAAACATAACATCCTGGGTGACTCCGGACCAATGCCTGGATATAGGCAGGAGATGTATCCAAGCAGATCATGGATGCGTAGGAGATCTTTTGGAGTGTACTACATCCCACTCCCGTGCGAGTCTTTTAGGGGGAGACCTGGTGGGTGGAAGCGGGTCCCTCGCGGGAGGAAATTTCGCCGGTGCGTCAAGCAGACCCCAATCAGAGAGCAATTGAGAGCCAGCGGCCGGTGTTTTAACCAGGTGCGTGATGCCTTCTCTGATGATGAGTAGACGAGTGGGATAACCCCAGCGGTACGGGATTTTGTGAGCCCTGAGCGCAGCAGTCACGGCGAGAAATTTTTTACGCTGTAGCAGAGTGTACTGGGAGAGATCTTGAAAAAATTGAAGCTCCCGATATTGCTCCGGAAGAGCTGACTTGAATCTTGCCTTCTGCATAAACTTGTCTTTAAGCTCGTAGAAGTGAATCCTAAGGATGACATCTCGAGGGGGTGATCCTTGCAGCGTTTTAGGATGAGGTAATCGATGAATACGGTCGATTTTGACCTCCTCAGACGCGGGAAGCTCCAACACCGCGCGAAACAACGTGGTGGCGTAGGTAAGTAAAGCTTCCGAACCCACATCCTCGGGTATTCCGCGGATACGCAAATTATTCCGACGAGAACGATCCTCCAAGTCGCTAAGCTTTATACGCAAAGAGTCCACTTCATCCTGCAGAGAATTACACGTGTCGACCACCGAGTTGTGCGCTGACGTGAACTCCTCCATCTTATCTTCAAGATGCGCGGTGCGGCCTCCGAGCTCACGGATGTCTTTCTGAATTTCAGAGAGTGCTTCAGCCATGTCATGTTTGACTTTTAGGCGCATCTCATCAAGCAGCAATTTCATCGCGGAGATGGTTAAGGTTTGATGGTCGGGATCCGCCGCTAAGGGTGAAGGAGAGCGCGGAACAGGAATAGCATCAAGGCCTTGTGAGGCATCTGAGTCCTCCTCTCCATCTTGGATGACCGGCAAAGCGCGGGAAGGTGTCTTCCTCCTCGATTTGGACTCGAAAAAGGTAGGTATATTTTGGGCAGACGATTTAGCCTTGCCCGCAGACATCTTGAAAGCAATTAGTGTCGAAAAATCATAAGTCAGAACCAGAAAAAGTAATAAAAAGGGCCGTTGTATGAAAATGTTGGAGGAGCTCCACCACCACACGTCCTACTCCATTGCCAGTCAAGCCACGCCCCCGAAATTCTTAAGTATTTGAGGTTTCAGTTTACGCAGATAACATGCTGTGTTTTCTTCTGAATCTAGTTGAATCTATCTAGATTCAACTAGATTCAGAAGAAAACACAGCATGTTATCTGAGTAAACTGAAACCTTGTGTTCAATGTCCCCAATTTGCAGTCCCGAAATAGTAGAATTTAGGGTAAATCAGAATTTTATTGTAATTTTCAAATAAAGCAGGGAGGGGGTACAGAAAGGAAAAAAAGGGAAGGGGAGACAAAGTCCACATAGGCTTATCGCCAACGCGCTATACAGGAAGAACTACAATAGAGTGCAGCGACATGTCACACTCCATAATATATGCAGTACCCAGAGGGCTAAGGAACCACAGGCCGTAGACACAGTGTGTATGAGCGATCACTTGTACGTGACCGGGTGTAGCAGATTCGCGGAGATCGTAAGCATTTGAGAAGGAGCTGCGAAAAATCGGAGTGTACCGCCCTACATAACAGGCAACGCAAGAGCTCTTCGGGAAAGCCTGAATTCAAGGGCTCATATGCTATAGGAATGCGCAGAGTAGACCAGAAGGAAAGGGTGAGGAGGGAAAAAAGGTAGTGAGGAACTGGAAGGGAGGGGCCAAAGGAGGGAGGGACAGGGTAAAGAAGGGAGAGAGGGGTGAGAAAAAAGAGAGGACCAGGGAGGAAGGGAAGAGTAGAAAGAAAAAAAAAAGGGGGGATGGGAAACATAAGGACTACCACACAAGGACAAAGAAAGACAGAGGAAGAAAGAGGAGAAAGGAAGACAGCAAAAACGTACAGTACACAATCACTCCAGCAAGGGACGAATAACAGGGTCACTCACGAAAGACAGCCAATAGAACCACGTGGCCTGATACCGCTCCATGCTCCCAGAAGCAACATGATGAAGTTCATCCAGAACCCGGATCTGCTCTACCCTGAGCACCCACTCAGCGAACGTGGGGGGGGGGCAGGACAACCCCAGTGTAAAGGGATTAAAGCCTTAGCGGCCACCAACAGATGGCAAACTACCAATTTCCGAAAGTGCGTGACGGATTGGGGCACATGGAAAAGAAGGAAACACTCCGGAGTAAGAGCGGGAACCGAGTCCGTAAAGCGATGAAGCATGGAATGGATAGCAGTCCAGAAAGGGACAATACCCGGACACTCCCACCAGATGTGAAGGAGGGAACCTGGGGTGGCGTTACACCGCCAACAACGGTTAGGGACATCAGGGCAGTAGGTAGAGAGTAGCGCAGGGGGTCGATTCCAGAGGGCCAGCAACTTATACGACATTTCCTGATCCCTGGCACTCCTGGAACAGCGGTAATTGAGAACACAGATCCTCTCCCACTGGGGCTGCGTGAAGGTGAGTCGCAGCTCTGACTTCCAACGACCCATAAACGCCGGGGGCATGGGATTAAAAGCGTCGAGGAGAAGGCCGTATAAACGGGAAACGCCATGAGCCAATAAGGAGGGCGCCACACAGAGATCCTCAAACACAGTGAGGGCACGAGAAAGATTGTGAGAGCAACAAAAACAACGGAGCTGCACGTACTTGAAAACATCGGAAAAAGAGGGAGGCGAAGAAGGGGAGAGCTGATTCAGGGGCTTAAGGCGACCAGTAGGAACGGATACTGCCAGTCCGATCAGAGGGAAGGGCAGGAAAAAGGAACTGCCCCTGGCCGGGCGGGAAGTCGGGGTTGTCCCTGACAGCGATCAGAGGGGAGGGAACAGTGGAAAGTCGAGTGTGCCGGAGCACGGAATGCCAGACTTCCAACGTGGCCCGTATAAATGGGTGAGGCATGGCCAGAGACCTAGCCGTCAGAATCGACAGCCAGGGCGGCAGCACGCCTGCAGGAGACCCCAAGAGACTAGACTCAACAGCCACCCACTGCTTATGACTAGGGCCATGGGCCCATTCCACGGCCCGGAGGAGATGACATGCCCTGTAGTAAGAACGTGGGCAAGGCAACGCCAAGCCCCCCTGACATTTGGGCAAAATCAGAGTGGAGAAACGGACACGCGGGGCCCGAGATCCCCAAACAAACCGCAAAAGAGCCTGCCGCGAGGACACAAAGAACGACGGGGGAAGAGAGATAGGAAGGGTCAGAAAAAGGTATAGCACACGAGGCATGATAGACATTTTAACAACATTGATTCGGACCACCCAAGAAATCATCAGACATCTCCACCGTAGCAAATCTGCCTGTACCCTGGCAAGGGTGGTTGAGAAATAGTGAAGAGGAGGTCGTCCGCGTACGCCAAAACCTTATGGTGCGTGCCCCCAACGGAAAGACTGCTGATGTCTGGGTTACACCTGATAGACTGCAACAAGGGTTCTAAAGATAAAACAAATAAAAGGGGGGATAGCGGACAACCCTGGCGCGTGCCATTTCTAATACTGAAAGGGGCAGAGGAGGTACCATTGACGCGAACACGTGCCGCTGGAGTGGAGTAAAGAGCGCGGATCCAAGCGAGCAGCCCGGGGCCGAAGCCCATTCGCGTTAGGGAGGCAAACAGAAAGGACCAATCAACTCTGTCAAAGGCCTTCTCTGCGTCAGTAGACAGCAAGACCGCTGGGACATGTGCATGTTTAGCAAAATGCATCAGAGAGAGAGCCCTGATAGTGCTATCCCGCGCTTCCCGACCAGGAACTAAGCCGGTTTGATCAGGGTGGATCAGAGAGGGCAGGAAAGGTTTAATACGATTGGCAAGAACCTTGGCAAACAATTTAAGGTTAGAGTTGAGTAAGGAGATAGGGCAGTAGCTGCCACAATGATCCGGATCTTTGCTCTCTTTGGGAATGAGGGTGACAGAGGCCATCAACATATGATCATGAATATGACCACCCTCGAGGATGGAATTGAAGGCGGCTACAAAATGGGGGCCGAGGAGATCCTTGAATGTAGAATAATACCACAGCGGGAGCCCATCAGGGCCAGGGCATTTACCAGAGGGTGAGGACTTAAGGGCCAGCAAAAGTTCAGGGAGCGTGATCGGGGAATCAAGGGAGGCAGACGCCTCTGCAGTGAGCGTGTGGCGGATTGTCCGCTCCAAGTAATGCCGGACCTCGTCTGACCCCACACGGAGCGCCGAAGGCGACCCTCCTCCGCGCACATTATACAGCCTCTCGTAATATGCCTTGAAACAGTCAGCGATGTCTGAGGGAAGCGAACGAAGCTGGCCGTCAGAGGAGCGGATTCTCGAGAGATATACAGACTTGCGAGACGCCTTCAGAGCCCTAGCAAGGTATTTGCCCGGTTTATTCCCAAAGTATCACTGCATCCGCTCGTTAAGAATAGAGGCTAACTCACCTCACAGAACAAGCAAGAGCTGTAGGTCAGCCCCCAAACCAGAAGACTTATGAGCCCTTTCCGCCTCCGCGATCTTGCCGTAGAGCTCATCAACCTTAGCTGCTGCCAAACGTTTACGACGAGAGCAGACACTGACAAAGTGGCCCCTGATCACGCACTTATGCGCCTCCCAGACAGTTAACAACGGGGTTTCAGGGAGCGAGTTCTCCGCAAAATAGCGACGGAGAATCTCCAGAGCCTCCGCACCAACAGCAGCATCAGAGAGAATCGCCTCATTGAGGCGCCAGGAGCGCTCCAAGGGGCGGGCCAGAGGGGAGAGCAAGGAAAGCAGGACCGGGGCGTGATCAGACCAAGTGGTGACCCCAATAGTGGAGCTACGTAAGAGAGAAGCGTGCTGACAAGGAAGAAAGAAATAGTCAATTCGGGAGTTGGAGTGATGAGACATAGAGTAAAAGGTATAATCCCGGTCGGAAGGATGCAGGGCTCTCCAACAGTCCAATAACCGGCGCTCTAAGAGTATACCCGAAATCTTACGAAGAACATGACGAGGAGTCCCGGACGTGCCAGCAGAAGTATCTAGGGCTGGATGTAAAGACACATTGAAATCACCCCCTAGCACAAGGATCCCCTCCTGGAAGCCCTCCAGCTCCCGAAAGACTCGGCGCAGAACAATAGGCTGACCTCTGTTGGGAAGGTAGACATTGGTAAACGTATAAGTTTGCTGCAGAATCATCCCCTTCACTAACAAAAATCTCCCCTCAGGATCTTCCCGAGTATCAAGCAAATGAAACGGAAGCCGATTAGAAAAAAGCATCGCCACACCCTTGGACTTAGCAGAAGGGTTATCGCTAAAAAAACCAGTGGGAAAGAATCGGGAAAACAGCCTGGGGGCCTTGGATTTCAAGAAGTGTGTCTCCTGCACGAAAGCAACATCAATTCTCCCACGCTTAAGATCGCGTAAAAGGGAGGAGCGTTTTTTCGGAGTATTCAGACCACGTGCATTAATAGAGAGCAGATTCAAACCAGCAGCCATTGCGGACATCACACGGAGACGGAGAGGGACACAGATAACGACAACTACAACAACAACAACGACCAAGACAACAAGGAAAAAAAAAAACCCTAATAACCACAGACTCCCCCCAACCCTCCCCTCACCCATGTCAATCAATCAATTCAGCACAAACAGAAATCAATGCATATGGAGCCCAATATCACAAAGGTAATAAAAATGTCCCCCAAGTAGACATGGCGAAATCATGTTAGACGCATACACAAGCGCATGTGGAAAACAAATAGTATTATCACTAACCAAGCTCGCATGGCACTTGGTTAGTGATAATATCAGCCAAATAAATGTGTTGAGAGCATGTAGGTGCGGAAAACTGAAGACGGCGCAAAAAAAAAGGGATGAGAGTGTGGAAAGAGTGTGTGTGTGTATAGCGTTGTACAGCGTAGAGGCCAAGAACGAGGCAAATGTCAACAAGAGAGTCCCAACGAGAGTCTAGTGAGTGTGGGGAGAAAAACAACAGGTGAGGCGACGGCGATGGCAGCAACAGCGAAGAGACTCACAACCAGCTACTCCTCAATGTCACCCCGACGACGGGAAGCAAGGGCGTGCTGCGTATGGGAGGCCCGGCGGCGAGGAGAATGCCTGCGTGCGAGATCCAGACGACCACGGCTCCGAGGCGGCAAAGCTGGGGTGCGAAGATAGCCGAGAACCACATCTGCAGACGACCAGTCCAAGATGCGTAGGTCCGGAAAGCCCAGATGCTGCAAAACGGCACCGACGTCCTGGTAGTGCCTGATGACAAGAGACCGATTGTCGTAACGGATGATCAGGGCAAAAGGGTGCCCCCAACGGTATAGCACACCCAGTAGGTAATGAGAGTGTTGCGTTGCCGTCTGTTGTGTTTGAGTGTGTGTCAGTTGATGTTGTGTCGCGGAGGCCTCGAGGGTCTGCACACGTTTTTCCAACGTGGCCAAATCGGAGCGTACAGCAGAGACCTCATCGCGAACCACCTGCTTAAGCTCTGCGATGAGCAGCGAGAAATCGGACTTGCCAAACCTCAAGCTCCTGAAAGGGGATATCTTTGTGAATTAAAATAGCGACCCCTTTAGTTTTTGAAGTAGGAGAGCTGGCATAGTATACTGTGTGAAAATATCTATCAGATGATTTCAACTGTTTTGAGGCTGGAAAATGTGTTTTTTTAATGAAAGCAAACTTGGTCTTCATAGACCTTAGGACATATAACAATTTGGATCTTTGCTGGGGTTTGTTAAGACCTCTGAGTTTAAGAGAGGTAAATTGTATTGTATCAGGAGACATTGAGGCATATTTGCAGACACCCCTTAGGAGGAACATCAGTAGCACTCACTGGAAAAGAAAACAAATACCAAAAACAACTAAACAAAACCAGAAACAAAGACAAAATAATCGTCAAATTGATAGTTGATCCAGTGGACCGGGAACCAGATCCAAGACCAAGTCCTCCAATCTAATAAGACTGGGGACGGCAGACTCTGGTAGTGTAACATGAGCTAACACAAACATGTAACGTAGCATCTATCATTCATAGTGAAAACTCTTACTATAAGCTACAAAAAGGTAATAGGAAAGTTCACCAAACAAGGTAAAAAGCAAATGAATTGCAATCCGAGGATGATATGTGTACAAAAAAGTGGCTGACTGTAAATAAAAAATGAAAAAGTATAATCAACGTAAGTCGACTTGTGTATTAACTGCAGGAGGAGGGGTTGTGTATTAGTCATCTAAAATAAATATAAGTAACAGAGCTCAAGATAACATCATACAAAATGCATGATGTTGACCGATTATGGTGTGGTTATGTACAGACATGAGCAGTATACTTATGCACTCATAGTGCATGTTACATATCTACCTCAGCCGGAATTTTTTTTTTTTTGATATCATAATTTTTATTAGATTTTCAATTAAGAAAAGATAGACAAGGTTGTATACATGTACGGAGGTCATGCGTATGCAATATACAAGTTATACATGTTACACAAGTAGATATGCTTATACTGTTTAGGATAAAACAAAAAGGTCAGAAAAGGGTAACAGAAAACAAATAAAAATTCCAGACAAGTATAGTCATGTGGATATATGATCATCTTGTGGTATATCAGTGTATAGGGAAAGAACCTGTGATGGTATCTGGTTTGTGGTGTTTAAGGGTTATAGGAGTTGGACTGTATTGTGTGTGCTGTTTAGCCATATGTCCCACCTAGAATAAAAGTCATTGTCCCTATTTTGGGCAGATGAAATCTTGTATTCGTGCCAGCAATTTGAATTTATGCCTTGTATGACTGCCTTAAGAGAAGGTATCAAATTTGTGTCCCAACGTTTAGTAATGTTATACCTCACTGAGATCAGTGCGTGCATGATAATTGTTCTATGAAAGTAGGAATATTGGTCCACGTTAATGTTAGGTAGTGCCAAGGGGGCATCCAGTATGACTGGGAACCCACAAAGGGTCGACAAAAATCTACCTATTCTCCTCCAAAATGCAAGTATTCTGGGGCATCCTCACCAGACATGTAGCAGTGTGCCTGTATCTGAACATCTCTAGCATGTGTTTGGAGTCTGAGTGAATTGTGCTAGTCATGACGGTGTAAGATACCATCGCTGTAGCAGTTTTTGGAGGTTTCTAGATGACTGATGCATTTAGACACTGATAATATGACTGTGTGTGCAATTTGCCATTGATCTGCAATGAATTGAGTATTAAGCTCGGATTCCCATTTGATTTTGTATGGGTCCTTAAGTAGCAGAGAGTAGCACCATGAGATACCTTTACGGTAATTGTTGTGTTGTGTCAGCCACTTGAGCAAGTCAGAGTCAGTTTGGGTGGGGTGTATTGTGAGTGCATGGCGTACTTGTAGGTATTTATAAAAGTCTTTGTTATTTATGTGGAATTTGTTGTGGAGGGCCTCAAAGGAAACCATGGTGTCACCATCCCAAATGTCTAAGATACGCTGTACGCCCCTGTCGATCCAAACTGACAAATTCAAATCAGGGATCGCTGCTTCCAGAGTTTTAATAGGCAAAGATAATGGATTAGCTTGGAATAATTTGTTAGGAACTATAAACCAATGCCATAGTTGTGATATTGCTCTCAGAGTAGGGTGAGAATATGACAGAACGGTTTGGAACAAATAAGCTGCACTTAAAACATCACGGATTCCGAAGGGGCCCAACTCATTTCAATATCTACCCATAATCTAGAGGTGTCCTGGTTCCCTAAATATTTAATTTGATCCAATAAGGTGGCCCTATAATACTGGAGGATAGAGGGACAGCTAACGTCTCCATTTCGCAAAGGTATAAGGTCTGCCCGTACTCTTGGTTTCTTTTTGATCCAAATGTATTGCATTATAATATTTTGCAGTTTTTTGAATGTAGGCTATCGGAAGATAGATTTGGACAGTGCGGAACATATATAATATTTTGGGTAGGATCATCATTTTGATGGCAGCTAATCTACCCAACCAAGAAATGGCCAGGGAAGGTAAATGTGAGATTGTGTGTTTCATATCTTTTAGCAGTTCAGCATAATTTGCGTCAAAAAGACGCGTGCTACCCAAATAAAGTTAGTGAAAGGAAACCTGGATTTAAGGATGTTAACCGTTTTAATGGGTAGACCCAGATTAAGAATTTTAGATGTATTTTCATTAATTTTATAATAGGAGATGGCTCCAAATTCTCTTAAAATATTAAGTATGGATGTAAGGGATGTCAAGGGGTCTCCACAGGCTATGATTATGTCATCGGCGAATAGTCCAATGCGATGATCTTTCCCGCCTATCAATAATCCCATTATTGTGGGGTCAGTTCTTATTTTCTCGGCTAGGGGCTCCATCACAAGAGCGAAAATGAGGGGCGACAAGGGACATCCCTGACGTGTGCCGTTTGATATGTTGAATCTATGTGATAAAAATCCTGAGGAGTATACTACAGCACAGGGCGTTTTTTTGCCATAAAGCCGAATTTGGCTAAGACTGAGTTCAGAAATCCCCAGTGCACCCTGTCGAACGCCTTCTCCGCGTCCAAGGAGATCAGCAGAGAAGGCATCCGACGAGTTTCCTCATAATGAACTAAGTTGATAAATCTTCTCGTTCCATCTACCGCTTGGCGGTCCTTAACCCCTTAATGACAAATCCCGTACATGTACGGGCTCAAAATGCATTGTTTTCAATGGGTTTTGGGACCACCCATTGTCCTTAAGGGGTAAATAAAACCAACCTGGTCGTTATTAATTAGAGATGGAAGGATGTCGTTAATCCTGTTAGCCAAGATTTTAGTGTATAGTTTTAGGTCAATATTTAGCAGAGATATCAGTCTAAAATTTTTGGGTCTGTTAGGGATTTTGCCTGGTTTAGGGATTGTGATGATAATTGCATGTAACATCTCAGGGGGAATAGTTCCACTATTAAAATGTCGTTAAAGACTAGGTGGAGTTGAGGAGATAAAATATGGTTATATTTTTTATAGTATTCCCCTGTAATTTGGCTTCAAAGAGGAGATCGCTGATGATACCTCGTCTTTCGAAATGGGGTTATTTAAGAGGAGTAAAGTGTCATCACTAATAGAAGGAAGTTTAATAGCTTCCAAAAAGGAAGAAATGGAGGGTGGCGTTGATTGGGGAGTGTTTGGGTCCAAATGTAAGTTGTATAGGTCCCTATAATAATCTGTTTATCGTATAGGAAGGGAATTTTAGATTTTTTAGATTTCGCTGCTTTCGTTTTAAAACGATTCGCTAATAACTTGCCAGTTTTTTGCCCTGCCAGTAGAATTGAGTTTTTGTCCTTTTAAGAAGGAAGTCAAATTTGTAATGTAAAAGTTGGTAGAGTTGAAAATGTAGTGATTTGAGTTCCTTAAGTAGAGCAGGATCCCTAGAGGTTTTATGTTTGTCTTCAATGAGTTTAATGTGTTGCATAATGTCGTGTGTCTTGGCGAGCCTGTGTTTTTTTTGAGCTGAAGTCAGTTTTATAAAAGTACCCCTCAAGACAGCTTTGTGTGCACACCAATTTGTAAGAATATTGGTGTCAGCCGGTGAGTTGAAATGAAAGAATTTGTTTATATCCCTTTCTATTATGGAATTGGCAATTGGGTTGTTTAAAAGAGAATGGTTGAGTCTCCAGGGGGCAGTAGGCGGAGTGTTAAATTGTTCTCTAATTGTGATTGATACAGGGGCGTGATCTGACCACGTGATAACGCCAATTGTGGATGAGACAACTTTCTGGAGAAGCCATTTGTCTACCACAACTAGGTCAATACGCGAGTCTCTCTCGTCAGCATGAAGGGTCCTCCATGAGTCATAGAGGTTTTCTTTAAATAAGATGTTATAAATGTCTGTGTATGTGTCTGATGCGTTATGTGGATTTTTATCTATGCAGGGAGAGAGGACCTTATTAAAATCCCCAGCTAGAATAATCGCCCCATATCTATGTTTATTGAGAACTGTTAGTAAGTGAGAAAGGAATCTCCCCTGTCACGTGTTGGGAGCATAAAGTGAAACAATAGAAGACTTCTCATTATTAATGTCACAGTTCAGAATTATGTATCGTCCATTAGCATCATAAGTGAGATCAATCAAACGGAACGCCACTGAGTTTTGTTTTTTTTTATTACTTCTTTATTACACGGAGAAGGCAGAGCATACAGCATAAAAACAAAGTTACCAATAGACATGGTGACAGACTAGATGTGTACAGGTACAAGTAATGCACAATTCCAATAATACATACAGTGTAGGTAAGATCACCCCCTTAAGCACAGAATGCCGGACTACAATACAGACACGTCCAGTCCCGCAACAAGATCAGAACCCCGGTACGGGGCGAATACCTTTTAGGACCTGAAGACAATACCACTCTGTGGTATTGAACGCTTGAAACAGTGACAATCTGGTAGTGCTATCTAGGGTTGCGATAAATGGGGACCAGCGATTGAAAAGATATTTGACTTTGCTCTCCTTATGAAGGACAGCTTCGAGCCAGTCCATATGAAACAAGAAGTGCAGTCGCGACAGGACCAGAGGAAGCAACGGAGGTTGTGGAGCAATCCATTGGGACAATATTGCCCGTTTTGCCACTGGGGAAAGAATGAGCAAGAGAAATTTAGCCCTCGCTACAGGTGGGGGAATGTGGTCAGGGAATATACCAAAAATAGTCCATTCAACAGATATTACAAAACGAATGCCCAGAGTGTCATTGATGTATGATTGTAGAGCTTCCCAAAATGGAACAATAGAGCTACAAGACCACAAGCCATGCAAGAGATCGGCCTCAGGTAAGTGACATTTTAAGCATCGGGAGTGATCCGCTAAGCCCATCAAAAACCGAAGTTTAGGGGTGACATACGCTCTATGCACAATCTTGAGGAACATTTCACTATAGTCCCTAGCGACCAGGACTTTAGAATTGAGCATATACGCTTGAAGAATCCGGTTTGATGTTAGATCTGGAAAATCAGCCCTCCAGGAGGGAAGACCTGCACCGTGGGACTCCCAGTCGAGGACAGGTCTGATCAGACTATAGATTGTGGACATTTTGAGCATTATGACTGGGGACAATATCGTTACCTGGTCTAAGGGGTTGTTAGAATTAGCCCCAGAGAGATAAGGAAGCAGTGTATTAACATAATTACGAAGTTGGAGGTAGTGAATGGGGTGAACGTTAATAGTAGGGAATTTAGATTGGAGCCGCAAAAAAGACAACAATTTACCCTCACGTGGGTCCAGAAAATCGCCAATGGAGCAACCCCCCTCCTGGGCCAGGCGTCGAAAGACAACATCCTCCCTCCCATGCTGGAATTGCGGGTTACGGATGGCAGGAATTTAGAGTAGTGAACCTCTAGGCCCAGGCGCCGTCTAACACGTCCCCAAGCCTTCAAAGTGTGATACAGCAATGGGTTGGAGACAACCTCAGGGGGTAGGTTAACTTTAGAAAGATGCAGGAGAGAGGCCAAAGAAATGGTTGGAGAGAGGTGTTGCTCCAGGGTCACATTAGTGAATTTAGACCCGCCACGCAACCAATCAACCGCAAAACGATGCCAGATTATAATCCAATAGATTAGGTAAATTCACCCCTCCATTAGGAGTAGGCTGTTGGAGTTTAATCAGTGAAATTCTAGCTTTTTTATTGAACCACAGGAATTTACGCAGCAGTGCATTATGATGTTGGACATCTTTTTTTCTTAAGGTAATAGGCAACATTTGGATCGGATATAAGAGCTTGGGGAAAAAAGCCATTTTGTACAGGTGGCATCGTCCCAGGAAGGAGAGGTTAAATTTGGACCAGGTTTTTAAAGAATCCTCCATTTGACGCAACAGTGGAGAAAAGTTTAGTTTATAAAGGTGTGCCAAATTTGTTGGGAAAATGAGACCCAAATACGTCCCTCCCCAGCCACGTTTAGCCTGAGGGAAAATGGGAAGTGCCTCGGTTTTGAGTTTATTTATTAGAAATCCTGAGGCTTTATGAAAACAATCAAATAGATTAATAAGGAATGACATTGCCGCTTTAGGGTTAGAAAGATATAATAAAAGATCATCAGCAAAGGCAGCGATTTTAAGCTCAACATCACCTATTCGGATTCCCTCAAGCTCGGCGGAACGCTCAATTACTCGTATGAGGGACTCGAGTGCTAGATTAAAAAGAAGAGGGGACAGGGGACAGCCCTGACGAGTACCCCTGCCTAGAGAGAACCAGCAGGAATTCACATTATTCACTGTAACTTGAGCCATAGGCAAATGATACAATGCTCGAAACATCTGTATGAAGGGTAGACCAAAATGATGGAATTTAAAGAAACTAACAAGATAAGGCCAGGAAATTCTTTCAAAAGCCTTATCAGCGTCACAACTAATTACGATAGAGGCTTTACTATTGGTAAGTTTAGCAGTAAAGATTGCCGAAATAAGGCCTCTAATATTTCGTGTACAGCGGCGACCCTTAACAAAACCCGTTTGAGAGGGGGAGGTAAGTTTCATTAAAACAGGTTGTAGTCGAGAAGCCATGATTTTGGCATATATTTTAAGATCCTGATTTAATAGGGAGATGGGGCGGTAAGAGGATAGCAGGGCAGGGTCCCTGTTGGGTTTCGGAAGGACTATAATGCGGGAAGCCGTAAATTCCTTCGGGGGTATCTTTCCTTGTAGAAATCCATTAAAAACGTCAGTAAGATGTGTCAGTAAATAAGTAGAAAGTAATTTATAATATTCGGCTCCCAGGCCATCTGGTCCTGGGGATTTACCGTTAGGGAAGGATTTGATCACAGCAGCAATTTCGGAGGGGGTAAAGGTTTAACCAAACGTTCTCGGTCATCAGGCGTTAATTTAGGAATATCAGCCTGCCGAAACATTTGAAGCATCATGTCAGGATCATCGGATTCTGAGGAATAAAAATCCTCAAAATAATTAGCAAAGAGCGTGTGATTTTATCGGGTTCAGTCACAACCGATTGAGAACTATCACGAAGTTGAGTTACACTATGATATTTGAATTTAGAGTGGCGGATAAGGTTGTCCAAGAGCTTACCGGGCCTATTGCCCCAGCGAAAAAAGGTGTTAAGAGTGTAATTATGGGAAAGCTGCGCCTTCTCAGTAACCCAGGCATCGTAGAGAGATTTAAGTTCTTTTCAGGGTATCAGGACTAGGATGAGTTTTATGAGCAACATACGCCGTAGAGAGATCCTCCGTAAGTCGAACAAGTTTAGCTTCGGCCTCTACCTGCGTCCCACAACATATGCAATAATGTGGCCCCTAGGACACCCCTCTTTTTCTTTATGTTAGGTGTAAAAAAGTGGATATGTTTAACCCTAAGGTATCAGAGTCAAGAAGGTGAGTCTCCTGTGCACAAATTATGTCACATCGTAAGTTGCGACATTCCTTCCAAAATAAGTTCCTTTTAAAGGGGCTATTCAATCCCTTTACATTCAATGTGGATATGTTAACAACCATGATGATAATGTAGGTGAAATGTGGGTGAAATAGCGCACCTGCCCGACTCCAATTATGTAGTGTCATACCATTAATAACATATATTGCATAGGAGTATTTCCAACAAATTGAGTGCAACTTTAAGTAACAACAATAATGTTCTGTGAGAACATGCCAAAACCAACAGGTTTACAATGGCAGGGGGGGGATAAATGTGGAATGTGTGAGTACATTGAGGCAGAGAGTATAACTGACTGCCCAACCCTGACCTAGGATAGGTAACTGTCACTAACCATACATGATTAAAGAATGTCCGTTCAGGATGGTTCAGGAGCTTCAACCGAAGGTATTTGTTGAGTAAGCCGGACATGGTGGATGTTCAATCCAGAAGTTCCGTTAGTCCTGGAAACTGTAAAGAAAAAACAGAAAGGGCACGCCATGAACAAATAGCCGCACAATTGTGGAAGGAGGGGGGAGAAGGATTAGGGCGAGGGGGGGGAGCTTAGGAGAGGTGAATCAGAAACCGAATTGTTGTGGCCGAACATGGAGGGAAGCAAGTTCATTGACGGCAATTCGCTGCTTTAAACAAAATTCACCTAGTATGAACCGTATGGAAAAAAACAATAATAGTATAAACGTTATGAAACCAAAGACTTCTTTATAAAAGTCCAATAATTGCACTCATAAATTTGTTGTGATATTCAGGCTTCACTTCCTGGGTTTATATCCCATTCATCTCCAAAGGAATTGCAAAAAAACAAAGAGCAAGCACAACCATGGGATGTTATCTTCATATAAGTGATGAACAGGCAAGGGTTAATTGTACTTACATTTAGGTGAGCATACCATCAATGTATGCAACTTAGATTTGTTTCCAATGGTCAAACTTCGTCCTGTATGTGTCCAGGACTTGTTGCTGTCTATGGAAGCTTCAAAGAAGATCCTTTCCGCTCAAGAAAGCAGGTGCCAGTGATGTTATCTATAATCAGGAGGCGTAGACTGTGTTCCAGGTGCTGTATCCAATCGGATTAGACACTCTGAGGAAGCCTATTTAGTAGGTAAAAGGCTTCCAACATTCGACCTGCGACCACTATATACTTGGTGGGGATCATTCCACCTACGCCAGAAGGTGTGAGCAATCCATATTGTGAGCACATAGTGAACGGTTTTTATTTGTTTTATTCATTTTACATATCCAGAAAGCACTATGTCTATTTCTGTTTAACTTTTCATGTGCACCTTATCCTGAGAACGAAAGAAAGAACACAGGACTGCTGTTAAAGATATCCCCAGGCGAGGATTGTATCGCCTATGCAAGTATTGTGGGACTAATTGCTAAAGTCCCCGAAAAAAACTCTTTACCACACAGTGGCAGCCACATATTATACTACTGTGACTTTCTTCTCGTCTGTGTGCAACCACTATCCCCTGTGACCTCCAAGTTATTTATCAAGCCAAGATGAGGAAACCTTGGTGTGTGGGCTGTTGCTTTTTATAGGACTAAAGTGCATTTTAGGGCATTTTATGGTCTTTACTGCTTCCATTTCTTCGTGTCTTCCGTCAAGTGGCTCCCTGATGTTGGGGAATCCTCCCCTCCCCCTGCTGCTTGTGGTGAGCAGCCGGCTCTGTCGGCTTCCTCTTATCCTCACGTGTCACGTGACTCAGCATCTCCTGCTCATGTACATGCTGGCAGGACGCCCTCTGGTGTCCGTTCTCGGAACCAGATTTTTTCTACAGCAGGTCCTGGCTCCTTGCCCACTGGAGGACGTCAGGATGACGATGCTGCTGCTGGTCCCAGCTCCGCGGCGGGACCCGTAGCAGGCAGTGGCACAGCCCCCCAGGCTGGTGAGTCTTTGGGGTTTCCTGTTTTCTCCCCCTCTCTTTTTCCTCTTCCTTCACAAGCTGTTTCGGGGTTAACGGTGGGTTCTGGTTCTGCTTTGGGGTTGGCTGGGAGTGATATGAGTGAGGTTCGGGTGGATGTGTTGGAAGGTTTGCGACAGTTTCTTAGGTTATTTGAGGGTGGGTCGGGTCGTACTACTGGTACTGTTGGTCCTCAGTTGCCGTCTCAGGTGTGGGATGTGTCGGCCTCAACCGCGGCTGCCCCTGTTCCAGTTGTGAGTTCTGTGGCGTCTGTGGGGGATACGTCCGCTGTCGCTGCTCCCGTGGTTCCGGTTGAGTCGGTGGCTAAGGATTCAGAGATTGAGCGTTTGTCGGATTTTGCCAAGGGTGAAGTGTATGTCTGTTATGAAGGGCCGCTGGGGGCCCATCTGAAGAGTGACGTGAGGGAAAAGATCTGGAAAGGTGAATACGTTGAGATTTTTTCCTTGCTTCCTTTAGAGCATTTTAATTTGGATAAGCCGTTGAAGGGTGAGGATGCCAAGAAGATTGAGAAGGAGGAAAAGCGTAGACACCGGCTTATCCTGCATACTTTTAGTAATTGGTTGCAGGCTTTTGCAATATTGGCTAGCGTAATTGGTGAAAAGGTGCCGAAAAATTGCTCGGCTTTGTTTTGTTATCAGGATAGCATTGGTGAGGCTTACCGGACGTATGGGGGTGTTGGTTGGTTACGCTATGACGAGCAATTTTGGCAGCGGAAGGCTGTTCATCCATCTTTGTGCTGTGATCAGAAGGAGATTTTTGTGGTTGAAGGTGATGACTCCCTCTAGGTCTGGTTCCCAGCCCTTTCGGAGTGGCGCCTCCACATCGGGGGCTGTTACTGCCAAAAAGGGCATCTGCTGGCAGTTTAATGACAGGCAATGCTTGTGGGGTAATGCGTGCAAATTCCGGCAGCCACCCTTACTCAAAGTGCTATAAGAAGGATAAGCAGCCCAAGCCGGGATCTGCTGGTAAAGGGGGTGTCCCTGGTGATCGTGGGCGCGATGCTTCCTTGGCTTCGTGAATACCCTGATAGGGAGGCGGCTTTTGAGATCAATGCCGAGCTGCTGTTATGCAGGATTCCTTTGGATAAAGTTGTGGATTTGAGGGCGACCAGTTGATCTATACCTGCAATTATATGTTTCCATACATTATTAGTGTATACTTGCAAATACGGGATTTGTATATCTGATTCAATGCCTCCAGTGCTGAGTTCACATGTGAACAATAATAATAACAATATTAATATATATATATGATTGCTGACATCAATCACACTCCTTTCATGCCCAGGTAACCAGTACATGCTAGAACCTGAACATGAAAGGAGTGTGATTGCTGTTAGCAATCATACTCCTATCATGCCAAGTCAGCTAGTACATGCTGGAATCTGGGTATGCCTGTGCATGATAGGAGTGTGATT
>VKOC01048502.1:0-34960 GCA_009364415.1 Spea multiplicata | reverse complement strand
GACAGGGTTAATTCTGTCAATAAAAAATACGATGATGTTGTGGAAGAAAACAAGGAAGGCATCTTTGACTATTTCGAAAGCTACCTAAAAAAAGGTAAAGAGTTTATCAAATACTCAACATTTACTCAATATAATAGTTTATTTTTTATAAAAAAAAAAATATTCATTAAAAATCCATTATGTTCATTTGGGCCATAAGAAAATGTTTTTTATTAAGTCATTATTATTTTTTTTAATAAGCATAAGGAATATTCTGGATGGCCATAATTTTAAAACAATAAAAATTGTTTTTTTTTTTTTGTTTTTTGTTGTTAATAGGCACATGTAAATATGAACAAGAGACGTCCAAGTCTTTTATTTTAAATTTCCTCGCAAGTTTTTCACACTTTGCATCCTTTGAAGAAATTATTACTTACAACGCCAAATTTGATATTGTAAGTATTATCCCAAACGGCAGCCACTTATATACTTTTCTTCACAATCACGTAAGCGTAAATTTCATAGAGGACCCAACAATCTGTATGATCTGTCCTTTCCTTAGTTTGAAGAAGGAGTGTTCAGCGTTCTGACGGAAACTCAAATCGGTGACGCCATGGTGGTTGCCGATATCGTCCAAAGTGTGGAGAGCTCTACCAAGCTCTTTGCGTTCTTCAAGACCATCTCTTATGAGAAAGTTGACGCCTGCTTCATCCAGTTTACCAAGAAAGCAATTGAGGTATGTTTGGTTATTACCATCGGCTTAACATATAGAATTCTGATTATGTTACCAATACATGAACTTCTGAATACAAAAGTTTGAATAAAATAATGTGACATATCCTTATTTGGGCTTTGTAGAAAAACATCGAGATTGAAAATGTTGAAGTGGGACGTTATTTACTGAGCAGTTACTTGACTATCGTCCAAAGTCAAATCAGGACCTACACGGACGTGCAGCTGGTGCAACTCTTCCAAACAAGACTGTTCCTGCTGATTCGGTTCTTTACTCGGGAAACAATCTCTCTCATCGTTGTCCGAAACTGCAACAGTCTGGTTGCTGTGTAAGTCCCTTCAAATAATGGTACAATATCACCAAGGGCTTTTTGGCTACAGGATCAATGAGCTTTCATCCATCTCATGACCCGTCGTCTCTTCTGCTGACCCTAGGACCCCAACGCCCTAGGTGCCCCTCCAGTGCCTCTTCTTCATACACACACTTGCTATCTGGTGGCATAGTTGGGGCTGCCTATGATCGATACTCATGCCTTTAAAATGTACTTTTTAAGGAGATGGAAATATAGACGATGAGGTATTGCACCATGTCACGTTCTTAGGAGCTAGTGGAGATGTAGACAACTACACCTTTACATTGTGACTTAGTATAACGGCGAAGATACCAACGATCTAACATGTCTGCGACGTCTTTTATTATAGTGTGAACCAGCTGGACAAAAGTTTCAAAGCCCTGTCCCCGGAAACGATTCAAATCATTGCCGACTGGATTATCAGCATTCTGAAGAACGCTAACTTCAATGGTAAAGCTACGCCATTTTCTTTTAAGGTAGCAAATGCGTAACTAGTGTTTCTACAATGTTAAACAATCCACATACTGATAATGTTAAGAAATAGCTTAATATTAAAGGCTAATACAGCAGTTCAAAAAATATTTGTATTATATAAGTGGTAACATTTTATCTCAGTATAGGTAGATAGATTGTAGTTGAAGATTTCCAAGACGCTTTAAGGTTTTCCCTTTTTTTTTTTTTTTTTTTTTTTACATTTAAATGCCTCTCATTTATCTGATTTCAAAGAATGTTACCGGTCCCCTTTATTCAACGCGCAGGGAGTTCTAGGACAGCAGCTGGTTTATGCATTTTGGTAATCTAAAGGCGGTGTGTAAAATCACATTTAATATATAATACGATATACTAAAAGTGTGATACGTACCTTTACAGAGTGTTTGACAAGTACTAAAAGTTTGCCCTGAAGACTCCCATGCGCAAAGGCTTCATAGGTTTTAGGTTTTAGGGTGTTGGGGGGCGATTCACTATCATGGGTCGTATGTTTTCATATATTTTCTTTTTTTTTTTACCCTTTTCAGGCTGCCAGGTGGATTCACAGATCACTTGGGTTGACATCACCTTCAAACGTTTCTTTTTGTTTGTTAAACTGGATGATATTCTGCTTGTTTACCAAAGGTTTGACCCTGTAAGTGCCTCCGTGTAATTGACCTACCATTTTCTACTTCTTCTGATGTACAACTTCAAGATTCTAAACTTACAGCCTAATTATAGTGTCCTCAGTCTTTGCCAAAAATTGGTTGACTACAAATCACATTCACATTCTTCTCTAACAGAAATTTTTATATTTTTATATATATTGATTTAATGCCCTTTGTAACTCCATTATGCAAAATCTATAGTGAGATGTATGCTTTTTGGTGCCTTAAACAAGTTCATTTGAGTGTTAATGGAAATGTAACTTCAGAACTTTGTATGCCCCTGCTTAACCAACTTCTGCCGAAAGGCCAGCTACTGGTCAATGTCATTTTCAGGACTTTCAGCTTTACTTTGTATCTGATTTTGTAACATGTAAAATAAACAAGGGAATTAAAAATAGTGGGGAAATAATAAAACTTTATGTTTTCATTATCTCCCAGCTTCAAGTCATTGGAAGTACCAGCATCTCCCAGAAAGCTGACTATATTGTGAAATTTAATGCTTTGAACAACGTTACAATAATAGAAACAGTGTTGGAAACATTAAAGGGGGAAACTTCAACTGTCTCCGTCTCTACAATCATCGAGTTCCTGGAGTCATTTAACATCGCATATGGGCAGGTAAATTGACCTTCTTGCCCAGTTTTGTGTTTCGCGGCGGGACCTGCGCAAATCCACACTTTATCATTGCTATATCTATAGCCTGTTTATAAGGTAACACCAAGCGTTCTGTTTTGCAGCTAAGCATCCAGAGCATGTCCGTGGAAGTAAGAGAGACAGTTATGACCTTCCTTTTCACCTACTGGACGTCTAACTTCAATCTGCTAAAGGACGAAGAGATTAGAAAGTTTGAGGTGCTCTTCAAGTACTTCTTAGCTGGCATTAAAATTGAAACAGTAAAGCTTATCTCTTTGGAAATGAACTGCAATTACTTCCAAATCACGTGAGTACCTGATAAATAATATATCTTATAGATTATCTAGTGCCGTGCTGGAGACAATGAGGCTTAAAGGTCCTCAAACAAGCCAGGAATGTTTTTTTTGCCTTGCTGGAAAACAGTTTATTTTTATGAATTTTTGTTTGAAATCTCTGTGGTCTCATCACAACATCCAAAAACTATTTGTGGCTCCCAAGTCATGGAGTTGTGCAGCTCTTAATGAGTTTTTATGATCCGACGTACTGCTGACGTGCCATGGGCACATCAAAGTTGTGAAACTCTGTTGGTGATAGGTGGAAAGCGAGATCTCAGATACACATGGGCTCAGGATCCCCAAGCTGTTCCATACCTCTTATGACTAAGGGCCAATTGTTCAACCATGCATACCTTACAGTTACACCGATGGCCAGGACCCCCTCAAAGACAATATAAGTGAAAACAAGAATTGCGGCCCCTGGAATCCAATCTTAAAATTCATTTTTTCCCCTTTAGATTCCAAGCTTTCAGCAGCGTTTTCGACCAGTTATCTGAAGAGGTCAGGAAAGTCTTGTTTGACGTCATCATTGCCTATCTAAAACACCATTCTGGAGGCTCCTCAGGTATGCCAGTCTTTGCAGTTGGCTGTTCATCTGAGCGAGGGTCCTGTTCGGTTGTCTTTCAGCTTAGTACTGGTGGACGACATAAAGGAAGAGCATTCACGTGACCTTCATAAGAAGCTAGGAACCTTGGGGCTGGTGCTTAGTTTAGACTAAGAATATTAAATCGGCTTTCTTAGTCGTTTGGAAAACACATTAATATTGGGGGGCGTCTACAAGATTATACACAATGCTTTGGTTCATTAACACCTTTCATTTCTTCCTCTTCCCCTATATAGGACAAGTCTGCGGTACCTTATACAGCAACAGCAAAACCTACCTGACCTCAATTTATTTCAAGTTTGTGTATTATGCATCCTTCTACGAACTGGAGGCTTTCTATGGCGAATTTAATGCGGTATGTCCTGCAGTGAATGAAATCAAGCTTCTCTGAATGCTACCAATTGGACAAATCCTTAACCTTCTAGTAACTCAGAAGCCATGGTGTTCTTCCTTCTGGAAAGCACCAGGTTATTTACTGCATAAGCCAGCCATTATTGTATTTGACTCTCTCTTTCTTTTTCCAGTATGAAGTGCTGGACTTCTTCTCTGGCACACAGTTGGGCAACCTTCTTATCAACAGTACAGCTATCCGAGAGCAAAAGAAAGCAGTACAGATCCTTGTAGAACTGGACAAACGTGGTGCTACAGAAGTAATTGCATTTATAGGTGAAGTTGGCAAGGTTGCAGAAGAGGTAGGTTGCCTAGTCATTCTTTTTTTTTTTTGGAGCAAGGTGGTAGGAGTAGTGGTTTTCCCATTGGGCATGAGAACAAGCTAACCTTCTTTATTCCGCTCCCTCTTCTTTCTAGAGAGGAATTACTAGTCTTCCAGATGCAAACATCGAATCTCTGATACTCGATACGGTCTTGACCAAAATACCCGAAAATGACTACATAGCCTATTTTGAAAAGCAACTCAAGATTTTACTCGCAAGCATTTCTGTTGACAAAATCAAAGACCTTCCTACAGACGTTGACTGCGATTCTCAAGCCTCCGTGTAAGCCTCTCGGTTTTATCTTATATACTATATAAAGTACTTATATACTATACATAATATACATCTTTCACGTATTAATCCATATTAAATAGTCCATTTAGTTACCAAGAATGTGTCTCGTTTTACTCAGTTGAAGCTACAAAAGAAAATATAAGCTTGAGAGCTGCCTATACCAATAAAATGATCTTCTTTATCTTCGGTACAGCGTTCGTGGTTTCGGGAACGTGTTTGACCGACTCTCCGAAGAGAAGCGCGTAGCCGTGCATGGACATATTAAGAAGTTCCTCACAGCAAGTAAAGATTCCCAAGGTATGATCTAGAAAGCGTGCTTCAAAGCAAAACTACACAAAGCTATAGCGATAAATATTAATCTGCTGGAAAGATTAGTAGAAACCAAACATTTCAAAAACAGCAATAAATTTACTTATTGAAGTGCAGGGAAGTTGTAAAGCGTGATCAGCGATGTGTAAGTGACCTCATAGCCGGAAATCCAGCGTTACCTACTTTTTTGGCAGGGAATAGCAGACAGTGCATAGGCTTAATGACAGTATTTTTGTTGTTTTATTGAAATTTGCTTATCATTTATTTATTTATTTTTTTTTTTACAGGCAACTCATGTTACTCGGATCAGAGCAGCGCTGAATGGATTGTGACCAACTATGGACAATTCAGAGAGTATGCCACTCTGGAAGAGTTCCAGCAACTTAACGCCAACTTTAGCGTGGTAAATACTCACTAAATCCGCCGCGGTTTAATTGTTCCGTGATAACCCTTAACCTGCACCAGACTAGTATACAGTAACCCAAAGAAGATCTCTGAAATTCTCTCTCAGCATCTGGAACACCATTCTCAATTCATTCTTGGTGAACAGTAGTCCATCTGATATCACTTGAACGTTCCACTTTCCAACCTCACCCCCAATCCCTTTAACGTAAAAGCACCCTTTTGTAATGTTACTTAATTGAAGTCCAAGGTCTCCTTATCTTCAAACCTGGGAACTCTAACATTTAGGCTCACTGGATATCATATCAGAAACTTGGCCGGGTAACGGTAACTCGGTTGTCTGTTCATTCATTCACTTATTCCTTCTGTTATTGTTTTAGGTTTCTGCCCTGTCAGAATGCACGGCTACTCAGATTGCAGATTTTGTTATTAGCTCTGGAGGCCTAAACAGCAAGGAAACGATCACCACTGTGTTTGACAATCTGGAATCCACCGCAGACGTCCGCGACTTTTATGGAAAGTTGAACGGAGTTGCTGCTGTAAGATTTCTAACCTCATTCTTTCATTTTTCATCGTATATTTGGAGTATTTTGTCAAAGGTTATATATCTGAAGATTACAAGCTTGAATTCTCATAGACGCCCCCCAATGACTTCTTATATCATCCATACATCCACCAACCTTTCCTGGTAGCATATGGTATTCTATGAGTGTTTCCTGCCAGACTCATCCTTTCAACACCCAAAATAAGTAATCAAAAGTGTTCACACCCCATAATTCAGTTGATATTGTCTTCAAAATAGTTCACGATGAGGCTTGTGTAATATTTCTTTACATTTTATTACAGATTGAATTGAGAGATAGCCTGCAAGTCGAACTGATGTTGGAATATACTTTTGAGTTAATTTCAAAAGGCTTTAACGGTTTCAAAGAAGAACAATGGGCAGACTGGTTCCAAGATGCCATGCAGAATGTCTTATTTGCTGTAAAGGAAACTGAGCTGGAGACAATTCCCCTTCCTCTTCCCTGCAATAGTTATCGGCAAATGTACGTAGCCTTCTGAAAATGCAAATGGAAACTAGGCATTATCTGCACTTTACTGGGCAATTATTAGCCAATCAGCTGCCAAGCTAAAGTAATCTTCAATCACAGGGTGGTAGATAAGTGGTAGGGGCTTATACAGCGAGGGTATTAAACATGCATGGGATAGGCATATGGCTTCTCAATCTAAGACTTTACAGCAGGAAAAACGGACTACTAGACGGGGGCCGAACGGGGCCGATCTGCCGACAGGTTCTATGTTTCAAAGAATTTGTTTCTTAAGCACCTGACATTAAATTCCTATTTTGTTTCTCCGTTTTGCAGAGTAAAAGGTTTTGAAAATGTTTTTGAAAATATGAAAGAACAAACCAAGGAGATTGTCTATGAAAAGTTTATTAAGAAGCAGTTTGAATCTGCATCATCGGTCGCAGGTACGTTACATCACCAGAGACATTTTAAAGAAGAACTGGCTGTAAAGATAAAAAAAACACAAAAAATTGTATTTTGATAAACCCCAGAAAATGTATAAAGTTTATAAAATACTTGCTTTGATGAGGCAGATGATAATATCAATCAAAATTTCAGCCTTAAAAGTCGAAATCCAATGGACAAAAGCTAATTGCAACTCATAAAATAATATTAGAGCTTAAAAAATAATTATAGTTTGAGAAAACTCAAGATATGTTTCGCTGGCATTTGTTCAATGACCAAAGAAAATGAAATGCCATTTTTTTAGAGAATACAGTAAGAGTAAAATTGGAAAAAAAAATCTTGTTATACTTAAGAATTTGCTATAGGTTTTTTTTTATTTTGCCAGACAATAAAAACATTTTTAACCGATACGGGCCATTTTTCCCCCTGAAACCTGAATAATCTCTGATTCTTTTAGGTCAAATCAGTTGACAAACAACGAGAATAATGTGAATAATAGTAATTTTGTTGGGAATTCACTGATATTATAAAACAAAAAAAAAACAAAAAACCTTTTTTTTTTTACAGGTGTTGTCTGTGGAGACAAATCACAGAGAACTCAAGAATGGATAGATATCAATTTTGGATCATTTTCGCAATTTGCTTTGTTCACCGATATTTTGGAGTGGAACCAGAACTTTGCTGTGGTGAGTGTCGGCGCCTCTGCTTAAAGGTTTCAAATGACCTGAATTAAATTTGGGCACTCGTAACATTTTGTCTCCTCCTTCCAGGAGGAGGTCATCTCCACTTTGAGTGTTGAGCAGCTCGCTGAAGTAGCCTTGCAGCCCGAGACCATCGGCAACGAAGAGATTGCTTGTCAGATTGTGGGGAGACTGCAGCAGCACACAACTAAGGACGTCTACCTGTTCTTGGATCAGTTCAACTCACTTTTCATCAAGGTACGCATCCCCGAATCTTTTGTGCCCAGTTCAGAAGGCAGGAAAAATAGGCTTTTGATAGTAGATATAGTAACTTATTGGGCCACCAATGCCAATATATACAGCGCTGGGGGGTTATTAATGTATACAGCACTGGGGGGTACTTACTGAGTTATACTGTATACAAGCGCGGGGGTTATTACTCGATACGCTGGGGGTTAATTACTGTATACAGGGCGCTGGGGGTTATACAAATAATACAGTAAAAATAACTTGTATACAGCGGACTGCTGGGGTTATATTACTGTAATACAGCGCGGGGGTTAATTACTGTATACAGCGCTGGGGTTATTACTGTACCAGGCGCTGGGGGTTATTATGTGTATACAGCGCTGGGGGTTTATTACTGTATACCAGCGCTGGGGTTATATATACTGTATACAGCGCTGGTTATTACTGTATACAGCGCTGGGGTATATTACTGTGCTGGGGGTTATTAATACAGCCTGGGGTTATATTAGGGCTGTAGTACAGCGCGGGTGTGGGGGGGTTATTACTGTATACAGCGCTGGGGGTTATATTACTGTACACAGCGCTGGGGGTTATTACTGTATACAGGGGTTGGGGGTTATATACTGTATTACAGCGCGGGGGTTATTACTGTATACAGCGCTGGGGGTTATATTGTATACAGTGCTGGGGGTTATTATTGTATACAGCATTGAAGGTTATGTTTAAGGGGAAAATATTTTCCCATGTGACCTTCCCTTTAAGGGCTTTAAATATAAAGCAATTTTTCTAATTAAAATCACGATATGCATGGGTAAAATAATTTAACATGCTTGAATTTACTTTTCACAGCTGAACATTTCAGACTTACCAAACGAAGTTATTCGACTGAAGTTCCTCTCTGCGTCTATCGAACTGATTGAAAGTGATTTGTCTACCTACTCGGCAAGCAATTGGGAGACGCTGTTTTCCACCAGGCTCAGACCTTTCCTTAAGAGTATGAATTCTGAGTTATCGGATGTCCTCCTTAGTAAGCTGAAATTTAAGGACTACCCCGTAGTGTAAGTGCACCTGCTATCATTCCTAGATATAAGGAATCTTATTGCATGGTACTTTGTGCTGAAATTTCCAAAATATTACGTTTTTCAGCCCAAAATATGGAGAAGTAGAACTATTCTGCCCATCTAGTTAGATTTCGAACTCTGGGGACACAGAGAAATAATTAGGGTTGGTGGGGTATTCCATTAGAGTTCCGATCCTGAGACCATATATATATATATATATATATATATATATATATAACTATTAACCCTGTAATGATTGTTCGGTTTCCCACGGTGTCAAAAGCCACTGACAGTAGCCTAGGTTGCTCTACAGGAAGGGTTCCATAAGGAACAGGATACAATTAGTACATGTTATCCAAGTACATTACATTTTACAGGTGGTCCTTTTCATGCTTGACCCCTTTGACGCTTCCATGCTTAATACTGTGTTTGTTCTTCTGTCTTATATAGTATCAAATTTCTGGATGAAGTATATGACAGCTTGTCACCTGACACCAGAGAAAGCATGTACGGAAGCCTGAGCGGATACCTAAAAAAGAACACAGGTATTTTAAAACCGTCTGTTTTATGATAATTGTATTATGACCTTCAAATATGGACCTAAACTCCTTTTCCATCTCTGACCTTTGCAGATAGGGCTGCCTCAGGCAGCGGAGAAGACGCCAATAATTGGATCAAGAGTGCTTTTGGCCAATTTTTAGCTCATGCTCAATTATCTGACATTATGGAACTCTCACCCGACTTTGATGGGGTAGGTCAATTAAGTATCTTTTGGGATTATAAGTAAACATAACTTATATTTTCTTATGTGCTAGGTATAAAAAATTTCGTTATCATGGCCTATATTCTTCCAGTTATAGAGGCTTCATGAAATTGCTACATTGTACCAACATATATATATATATATATATATATATATAGTGTAATAAAATTAAGTAAATCCTTAATTTAAGAAATATGTCTACAATATATTTTAGCAGCAATCTCCCCAGCTTAATCAACATCATGACATGTCAGCAAAGGGATTAGCGAAGAAATAAGCTTTTTTTTCATCATCATAACTCAAAGAGCTGCTTCAAATCCTGTGTCTTCGTTTGTATAAAGTTATTTAAAAAAAAAAAAGCCTTGAGGTGACATATTTTATGTGTTTCCAGTTGGGAGTCATCGATTCCTTGACTGCTGAACAAGTTGGAGACCTTGCCTTCAGCGGAGATATTCTCAGCAATGAATCAAGTGCAGGCCTCCTTGCGAATTCTTTGGACAGACGGTCCTTCAACCAGATGGACTCTTTCCTGGCCAAATTCCAGGCCAACGCAGAACAGGTAGGACTTTGCTTTTAGAAACCATAACTGATGCAAACTGTGTTCTATCAAGACTGACTCCATAGAAACATTGTAACATAATATGGAGCCCACCGAACGACACGGTCGGATTTACATTTCGGGCGCTCTTTGGTTGAACAATCCCCACTGGGATATAAAATATACAGAGAGAGTTTTAAGATGAGATCTGACTAAATAGCAGAAGTATAGGTGGCTGTGGACATAGCGATCCCTGATTGTTTTTAGTAACTAATGTCTGCTTTTTCATGACCAACAGAGAGGCGTCTTGTCGGTGGCAAACGTTAACATCAGGAGTTCTCTGCTGAACGTCATCTACGGAAAGCTTTCCAATCATTTCCACAGCTTCACCATAGAACAGTGGAGCGATGTTTTCTTGTCTAAACTTAGATTCTTCCTGGGAAGCATTACCGAAAGCCAGATTAACCTCATCCCGGGAAACATCGACTGTGATGTTTTCCAAATCATGTAAGCATATTAAATTTCAAAATCAAAAGTGTTTCCGTTTCTAATTCATTCAAGTATATGGTGTATAGGTTTATGGTGATGCCCTCAAGTATGAAGTTCTTATCACAAAAAAAAAAAATAAACTCAAGGACAACTCTTGACTTCAAAATCTCTCCCGTTTAGAGTTTCTGCCCTGGACAGGCATTACAAGGAGCTGTCAGATGGTGCTCGTCAAGCCTTCTACCAGAAAGCAAAGGCATACCTCCTAGCTAAGAAACAAGGCACTGGTAAGAGGAAAAAACCCAGCAAGCGTGCAGTGCTTCTTTCGAGATGCTGGTGAAAGGCTGGTGGTGATCCGTATCAGTTATGTCTAGAAAGAGGCAGCTTTTTATTTGCTAGCCATGCTAGGAACTTACTAAAGTCATATTTTTTAGCTGGAGGATGGATCTACCCATCAAAAATCCTTTTAACTGCTTATTTTTATGGGTTTTACTTGCCTTTCAGAATCAGCCTGTGGTGCCAAAACTTCAGGCAGCGCTGGATGGCTCCTGGACAACCTGGGTTCATTCCGCGCCATGGCCTCTTATCAAGACATCCTTTCATTTAAACCAAACTTCATGTTTGTAAGTAAAGATGTATCTCATTATCTATATGTTCTCCGGATCTCGTATAAATCGAGGCACTTGAAACATGATGAACTCTTAGGAAAAAAAATACTTGCTAAATTTGTGATGTTAGAGAAGCAGATCAATAAATACAGTTTGTGGTAAGACATTAACCAATCATTGCTCTTATCACCCTCTCAGTAAAGTTAAACTTGATCTGGGACCAGGGCCGGCCGAAGACTTAACGCCGCCTGGGGCGAAGTGGGGGGCGGCATTTTAAACTTCGCTGAGGGCCCCCCCCCGGTACTTACCTTTAAAGAGTCCTGCGGCGAGTCTCCCTGCTTTGCTACGGTGCCGGCTTGTAATGCTGAGCGCCGGAAATTGACGCCACTTCCGGCGCTCAGCATTACAAGCCGGCACCAAGACGAAGAGGAAACTTGCCGCAGAGGAGAGAGGAGGGCGCCGAGCGGGTAAACGAAAACCACTCGGCGCCCCCTCTCTCTCTTTCCCTTTCCCAAAAAAAAAAACGCTCGGGCGGCAAAGTGCCGCCCCTTCTAAAGTGCCGCCTGGGGCAATTTCCCCAGTCTGCCCCATTGTAGGGCTGGCCCTGTCTGGGACACTTGATCCCGTTAACAGAAATGTAATGTAAAAAGTCCTGAGGCGTTCTGGCGGCTAAGGGAAAGCCCATGTGGTCTGCATGTCTTTTGGGACGCAGCAGAGATTTACATTGTCCTCTTTTGTTGCCAGACGGATGCATTGTTGATCCTCAATGAAGATCAGTTGGCCTCATATTCCGTTGAAAGCGATGCCTTAAGAGATAAAGACAAAATGGCGAAGGTGTTTACTGGAGTGAGCAACCTTGATCTTGGTGCTTTCTTAGATGCCTTCAACCTGGCCGCTGAAGAGGTAAAAGTTCCTTAAAATGTATATAATTATTTAACACCTTTTACTTCTTTCTTCTCCTTAAATACTGGTCATTGGTTCCACTGAGCTTTTACTGCTTATAATGTGTTAGCTAATTCTACAGTTTTTTGTATTTTTTTTTTTTTTAAATAGTACAACGTTCCAGATGGAATTGTATTTGCCGCATCGCAACAAGGTAACGAAATGGGTACAACGAGTGACTACAAATGGTGTTGTTTCCCTGTTTCAGAAACAGCTCACTCAGCTGCCTAATTCTGAGGTCAGAAAGTTCTTTATCGGAGAAATCTTCTGCCAGCTCGGACGTCGGTTCTCCTTGTTCACAGCGGCAGACTTCACCCACTGGCTTCAAGTCAAGCTTAAACTTTTCACCAGTGGCCTCAACGCCAAGACCCTTGGCTTCATACCAGTTGATATATCCTGCGACTCCCTTGCTGCCATGTAAGAAAATTTAACATTTTCACTTCTGAGAAAAAGAACGCCCTGGCTTCATCTGCCTTCATATTGACCATATTATTTTAAAATGATGGCTGACTGCGCTTATCTTCTCTACAGCATTCAAGTCTTAAGTAACGTTCAGAATCTAGAATTCGCAGAAGACATTTATACGTTCCTGCATTCAGTTCTGGAATCACAGCTTAAAAACTCAGGTACGTATAAGATTCCCTACAAGAAGCTAAGGCTCCAATACATAGAGGACACGGTATGAAAGTATAAATAGAATTTATAGTAACTTGGAGAAATAAGAAAAGAAAATAAGAAAGGTTTTTCTTTTCATCCCCATCCAATGTTTGTCTTCTTTCGCCAAGAGCTTCTCTGTTTGTTCCATAATGTTTGCATATATATATATATATATATATATATATACATCCTTCATTCTAACATTGTTTCCTAGGTTCCGCTTGTACCAGTGCTGAATTGAGCGATAGAGAGTGGCTGCTGAAATACTTTGGAAAGTTTAGTTCCTTTGCTAAGTGGAGTGAAATTGTTGCCCTGCACCCTTCTTTCCAAGGGGTAAGTCACCAAGAAACAAACAATGAAGTTACTTCCATACACTTAAAAGCCACGTCACCATGGGAAATGTTGGTCACATTAGGTGGGACTTAAAGGCAAGGTCCAATCAGATTGTATTTTGCTCAGTAGGACTCTGGGGGTATTTGATATGTGTTGGTGCAATAATAGTGCACTTTTAATTCACTAAATGCCAGGCATATACACTGGTATAGTACATTACAGTAGAAGCCAATTGAACTGCTTCACAACTGGAAAAGACCACCATAATTCTTGGCCATGTGATTGGTTACTTTCTTGGGGAAGTTACACATAGTTGCATTTTTTTTCTACAGCTAAATACGGCTGATCTGCTAACTGACACCCAATTGGCCAGCGCATCCGTCTCGACTTTCATCATCAACAACGTGACCGCCGTTAATGATTTGTTCCTCACCATTCCGGACGACCCCGATTTCCTTTTAAGCTTCATTGGATCGCTGGGAGACTTTGTCCTGAAGGTTAGAGGATTTCTATGCTTACAAAAAGTGTATGTGTAGTGCACAAAAACAGTTTTACGGGTAAAGTATATGTTCCATAAGGGAAGTCAATGCTGGCTCATAAGATCTATGCTTTATAAGACACAAAGTTATGTCCAGCTTCATGTAAAACATAGACTCTAAAAAGCCACAAACCTCTCTTGTCTGGTGTAATGAGGGACCGCCAACTCTAGTACCTGGTGGGAAGATCCATATTGCGTCCATTGGTCATAGCCAAACTCTGTGCCATCTTGACCATCCAGCAGGAAAATTAGGAGGCCACTTTTCTGTCACTGATTGGCTGCGTCAAGTAGCCAATCAGTTGCGTGAATCATTGGACCATGAAGGAAGCAGGGAAGCAGATAACTTTCTCCCCCTTATTATGTATTACTAAGGCATTTTAATTTGTGATTTTCCTTTTGCAGCATTTACCAATTTAGAGAATTCTATATTCTATGAATGTAAATAACGTCAATACTCTCTTTTCTTAGGATTCTTCTCTACTGGCAAATACAAAAGTGAGAGATGCCATCCTAATGAACACAGCAGAAACTGTATTCAACGACTTTAACACATATCCTCTGGCAAAAGTACAAAACTGGATGACTAAAATAAGCTTTTTACTTCCTGGAATCAATGCTACCATGCTGGATTTCTTCAGTCTGGACTTACCCTGTGCTTATTACCAAGTTGTGTAAGTATAAATAAAACTGCTAACAGTAACAAATGTTTCATTTGAACACATGCACCCTCTAAACAAAGGATTATTCCAGATTATCATGAAGATTTTAGCTAACGCTCCAAAATATGAGTGTGTGCATATATATTTGTTAAAAATATATGCAGTTGGGGGGGGGATAATAATAATTGTTGTTGTTATTATTTATTTATTATAATATATATATATATATATAATATGGTGTGTGTTATAGAATATTTAGCAAAATAATATATAGGTTCCAATAGACTGCTCACCTGAGTGCTTGTTCCCCTGGTGGTTGAAAGGGGAATTACACAGTATAGGAAGGAAAGCTTCTGATAGTGACCAAAAAAATGTTCAAAACAGAGCAGCTGATTGGTATGTTTTATTTTAACTTGATTTCTGCATTAGCTTCAAAGTCAGCAGCTTAAAAAACCTCCAGTCACCTTCATATATATATATTTCTCATTTCAGCATTCAAGCTCTGGACAAGGTATTCCCCAGTCTTACATTAAATAAGAAGACCGAGGTGGCCAACTTTGCCAAAAAATACCTGGCTCACCAACACCAAGCCAATGGTAAGTTGAGTTCCCCAATTATGAAACAGAATTACCTAAATAGGCAGCGATAACTTATGACTGATTACCCTAATCAATGAGTCGCAGAATTATTTGAGAGAGATATGTGGCCAGTGAGGTTTATCGTCATAGTTTAGCTCAGCCTTAGACTTTTGTTCATTAATAGTCATGGCCATATTAATGTTGTATCTTTTTTTACTTGTCAGATAACGTATGCCTACCCGCATCTGGCGAGGTTACTGAATGGATCAACAACTATCTAGGTCGATTCTGCAGAGTATTATCAGTTAGTGACATTCAGACGTTTTACCCAGATGTTGATACAGTAAGTTATACAAGGCTCTGCGTCTTATCATAACGGCCTGTTGGAATGCGGAAAAACCTACCAGAAGATTGACTATTTAACATTAATCTTTCACGTTTTCATATAACACCATTGACCCCCCCCCCTAGAAAAAAATAATGCTGGAGAAATCAAGAATTATAATGTACGTAACTTGAATTGGCTAAGTAGTTGTATACGATTGTCCATGGGATGATATTTAACAGGTTCTGACTGGGGTTAGGTTTTACCAAATATTCTCACTTTCATCATCGTGATTTGGGTTAAACACCTCCGCCTTTGGTTCAGTTTGGCCTTGAAAACCTAGCATGCTGAAAGCCTAACGAAACTGTGAAACCCTTAATATTCTACAGCACATAGACCTCTGTATCCTGATCCTACCAAAGCTGCTGTATGGACGGTATGCACAATGGCTTCATAGTAAGATCACAAAAACTGTGAACTTTGAACAAAATTCGGCTTCATTTAAAATTTGCGTTTTTAATCTGGCTCATACAGTCACACTTTTAGAATCAGCAATGCATTAGGGCTCGCTGGACCTGTTAAAGGGCTCACCCTTCCTCGGTGAGATAAAAACTCAAAATTAACACCAAAAAAAGACCATCCCCGTGTCCTGTTCTTTGTATCATCACTGGAAATATATATTTTGCTATGGGTTCCCTTTAATTGGGTTTTTGAGCCCGTTTTATTTAGTTAAACGATATCATGATTCTATGACACTATGAACCTGCTACATCTGTCATCAATAAACCTTCCCAGTTTACATGATCATCATATTCTAGATATTGCTTTTGATTCTTTTGACTTGAACATTAATGCAACCGGGGATGGTCTTAAAAACACACGATTCTATATCGGGGGCGTCCAACGTGCGGCCCTCCAGCTGCCGCAGAACTACATCTCCCATACTCCTCAGTCAGCCCCTTAGCTGCAAGAGCATTATGGGAGATGTAGTCCTGCAGCAGCTGGAGGGCCGCACGTCGGACGCCCCTGTTCTATATGATCCTCTACGATCTGATGGATCAATTTAACAATCTCTTCAATGCTATGAAGACGTTTCTCTACGCTATAGAAAATTAACGGTGGCATCTCAATTACCTTTTGTTCTTTGACCCACTGAGCAACCAGTTGGGTGAGCAAATTCATCTTCAAATTCGCCAGCACAAAAATGCAGATTTCTCAGATAATCTAAAAAAAAAAATTGGTAAACCACATTAAGTCACATTTCTGTACCGGAAGAAACGTTTAGTTTGATCAGTAGCAATATATTGTCTTACTTCATTAAGCTTTCAATCACTATCTGGTTTTCCCAATCAACAACATCTCGTTCTTAGCCTTGGGGGGGGGGTTATTTTCAAAGCGACGTTAAGGTGGAGAGACTTTTCAAGTAAAATCCTTTACAGTTATCCCATGGAAATGGTAGTTCACTAATCATGGAAGAATACAAGAATTTGCAACTATCTTTCCGAGCCCTTCATTGTTTAGTAAATATCGACCTTTAGACTAATTCGAGGACTTCTCCATGCTTGTCTGATGAACGTCCTGACATCTGATGTTTCTGCTACCAGAACAATTAAAATAAAATGTATTTCTCCACAAACCTAATAGTCATTTTGTCACAAGAGAGAGAGAGATGTCAATTTAGTCGATGGTGCTGGAAATGTCGTAATTATTGTTCATAATTCCCCCCCGTGTTCTTCAAACGTTAACATTTCAGCCATTCTTTCTATGTATACCCACATGATAGGAATTATGTAACATGTAATACATATTTTTACTTGATTTTCCTGAATGTAACTGAAAAAAGGCTTTCTGTGCAGCTGTTTGCTAACCTGTATGCCCTGTTACAAACTGCTACTTCACCCAAGATTTTTTTCTTATCTGTAAAGATGTCTAACTTCTTACAATAAATGCTCATTGAAAAAAAAAACTAAAAAAAAAATGCCTGGTCTTCTTTCCTGGTTTTGTTAGATGTTCCGTTTGCTTTTTTTCCCGTGTGAATGTATATGTGTCTAATAGTACTAACCATTGTTGCTACTGGTTAAACTAAACCGTGAGAAAAAGATTTGGGGCTGGAGATTATTCACTTTGATACAAAGTGTAGTAAGTTTTTTTTTGTTTGTTTGTTTTGTTTGTTTTTTGCCATTCATATGTTCCCATTGTGAAAAAAAAATGGTAACCAAAGGACAAGGTTAACTAGATGCTACCTACTCCTCTATTAAGGAAATCTTTGGAAGATATATACTCGGCTTACAACTTGACTTTATGTACGGAACCTGAAGCCCCTCATAGACCTGACTAGGAGATATCAAAGTGTGGATATAGGCTCCACGCTAAAATATTAAAATTATTTGAACAGTTAGAAGAGAAGATGAAGGTCCATACTGGCACGATTCCACAAGATCTCTGAATTGAGGGCCCCCATAAGAATAAAAGTTGGCTTATGGCAACGCCCCTCATTTGTCGCTGTACTTGCGCGGTTGCCCTTGCCCATGCTGCCATTAAAGAGAAGTGTAGCCCATAACTAGAACTAGGAATTATTGGACCTGTTGATGTTAGTGCGAACATGCGAATATGACGAGATAAAGTCTCTTTATATATCCTCACCCTATGCCACCACTTCTCGCTCTACCCCCTGCACAGTCTGAGCGCTGCTGCCCCTAGTGGTCTACAACGGAAGCAGGTTAGCTCACTAATGACACAAATTTTAAACCTGCTCCATTGTTTAATCTTCTAAAGGAAGTTAATAAAGAGATACATGTAGTATTGCTGTTAAAGGTCATCTTATTCCCCCCATTAAACCAAGGGAAAAGAGAAGCAGGTGGTTCATCTTAACACTAGTACTTATGCCTATACCCTATACCTAGGTGTCCAATAATAATAAAAATACTCTAAAAGAATTAAAGAGCATGCATTTATAATGTACTTAGACACACAATTGGTAGAGCAGATGGTCTACATCCCATTTGGACACCATTTCTAGTAGGGGCATGACTACGATTCCCACCATCCTATACCCAATATATAGGAATACAGTTATAAATAGGGCTTTTTGCAAAATCTTGGTACTCATTTATGGGGAGCATCTCAGAAAAATTAGGATTTCAGGGTAGAATGTGAAAATGTTGGCTTCAGAGTGAGTTAATGGAGCATCTGGAATACACGTTAAGAGCTAATGTCCCTAATGTGAAAAGACCAGGATTTCTAGTAAAAGGCAACAAATCACTAAAAGCCCAAGCCACACCAAATATATGTATATACAGTATAATATATATGTATGTATGTACATATATATATTTACTCACAAAGTCCATTGCACACCATTCCAAATTTTCCAAGCCTGGTGCTAATAACTTTCAAAAGATGGTCAGCACTGTCCTGTCCTGATGAAAGTCAGCAATGACTAAAACGTTGAATAACGTTGAATAAAGATAAATTGTTAATTTAAAGACCTGGAGCGCTGACCATCTTTTGAAAGTGCTATGTGTATATATATATATATATATATATATATATATATATATATATGTATGTATATATATATATATATATATATACACACCCATAATGTCATCTTACAAGTATATTAAACAATAGGCATGGATCTCTCGTGCTCAATGTTAATATCACAGTTAAATGTCCTTGAAGTCCGTGTGGAGTGTTGACGACACAAGCGTGTGTAAGAATGACAGAATGCATGAGTCTGATGCACATGAAGCATTCAAACATTTTTTCCTAGCAAATAAAATAATTCATTAGATAGACAACAGGGTTTATACAACATAGAAATGGGTGTTATCCCACTTGTGAATAGACTCATCCTCAATCCAATATGGCAGATGTCGCCATCTTGTACCGCATCCTTAAGGAGGCTGTTGGTGGCAAATGGGAGTGGCTCAGTATTAATCCCGCCCACACTGGCCATAGATAACTATAACTCAAACTGGTTAAGATAACATAAAAATAAAATTTAAACACTTCTTTGGATGACCTTTGCATTCGCCAACAATTTTTCTGACTAAGGCAGAGTAAATTGCATTATTTTGTCTTTTTTTAATAAAGCTAATGCATGGAAACCTGTGTTGCTGTCCAAGACACAAGACACAAGCTAGCCTATGTCCAAGGACTCTAGATTGTTATCTAACTATACATTAATTCCTATGCATTATTATCCCTTCCCACTTATAGCACCAACCAATGAAAACCAACAGATTTTATGTAAAGTAGGGCTGGCCTCGGTATAGCCAAGATCTGTAAAAGTAGGCCTTACCAGGCCTTATGTTATATCATAGGCACAAAGGCCAAGTGCTTTGCAGAAAAGAGCCAGGAGAAGCACATACAAAAGAGACTTAAAAATTGGGGGAGTATGGAACAAAAATACAGTCTTCAAGACCCATTATAACAACTGTTTCTAAACAGCACAAAAACCTAAATTCCACATGTGCAATAAATAAAAAGAATACTCCCCAAATGTCAGCAGCTGCCAGGGACACTCTTCCTCAAAGTGTTTACAAAGACGAACGATAAACCATGGAGCGCATATACATAGGAAGAAAATGAAATACAATACAATAGTGCAATGTAAACACTGAAAATAAATTTAATATGGTGTCTAATCTCTCAACGCGTTTCGCTGATGGTGCGTCGGCTTCCTCAAATTTCAAATTTCCTCAAAATTCAAGAAAACAAGGAAAATTGCAATTTTTTCGACTATCCCTGTGCACCGTTTCCGGTTCATTTGTTTTCACAGTTTTTAGAAGCTATTAAATAGAGCATTCCACTGAATCCTTTGATGAGCCTGTTTTATCCAGCCCGCTTGTGAGTGGATTAGACACCATATTAAATGTATTTTCAGTGTTTACATATTGCACTATTATTGTATTTTCTCCCTATGTATATGCGCTCCATGGTTTATCGTTCAACAACTGTTTCTAGCCAGAGATTTCTGCCCCAGGCAGACCGGGACTAGAGAGGCAGAGTCAAGGAGGGCAACAGTCGTCCTGCCACAAGACCAGCCTCTTGGCTGATCTCATTGTCTGCTGTGCAGGCACTCAATGTGGAGATCTCCCTACTGGTCCATATCCAATATGGAGGACGGTGCAGAGTCAGCATGCATTACAAGGTGCTGTATGCCTTGAAGACACAGTGCTCCAGGAAATAATGTCTGCAGAGAAGACGGTGGCAACATTGGGCAAAGGCCAGGGCAGCTCCAACATAAATATGCTGCATAAACCATTAACTTGTGAAAGTACACAGTAACCCAATGACCAGATGCACCTTTTCTGTCCTGTATATGAGATAGATGGGGCATGGCTCACCTTAGGAGGTTGGGTTGCTCAAATCTAGGGGTTGGGTGAGCTTCTAATGGAGTTGGATGAGGCTAAACACTGCTACCCCCATCCGGTTAACTGGGGGCTTGGTGTTCAGCCTAACCCATTATACGCACCTGTTAAACACATTGAAACACTAATTTAATTATAAATGAATAAAAATTGATCCATATCCCCCTGAATTTCTCCTTGAATCAACCATAACACCTATTAAACGGGATATTGATTGTTCCCTCGATCAGCCCCTGTGCAGCTCAATGATTGAAGGCAGTCAGAAAGTAATAGAATAAAATAGAGCTACAACTTCCCCACGATGAGCCTCCGGTCTCATGTCCGGTCTCATGTCCGGTCTGACCTGTCCAGTCTGACCTGAAGAACTTAGAAGAATATTTGCTTGAGGGGGCAGAAGGTACCATCATTAACAGATAGAATCTGAAAACAAATCAACCTAAATACAAAATGTTTTTTTTTAATATCTGCTAGTATTGGTAATCATGTTATACCCACAGAACTGTTTTCCTAAATGAAGATATTTTTTTGCTATCAGGTGGTTCTAATGAGTAATGGGGTTTTTTTTTGGTTTATTTTAGTTTTTGCTTCTGGATTTGTTCGGACCTGTCGGGGTGGCTGATCTGACTGTTCAGTCTGCGCTAAACAGCCCATTACGTACCACGCAGATACTGGTTCTTCTGGAAAAGGCTGAGTACAGCGACATCGTGGAATACCTGATCCAGTTTAATATCGCCATCCAGCAGGTAACATGTACATTCTACAGGTGGAATATTACACTAGACCTGAAAGGCTATTGATACAGGTGTTAACTTTCCAGCAGGGATGGTAAAACTGTTGGGGGTGGATTAAGGATGCATGGGGAAGGTATAAATCAAGACTGAGGACTAAATACAATAATCAATAATGGGCAGAAAATATACCCCCTCTTAAAAGCTGAGAATTTTTTTTTTAACCTTCATGTGTTAATGTAATATGGTTTTGGTGACACGCTGTTACTATAATGGTGGTTATTTAACGATTGTGTTTGTTGTAGGCCAACCTGACAGTTCTCCCAAATGACGGCGTCCGGGACTCTCTGTTAGCACTATTTCTAGGAAGACTGAAACCCCACTTTGCCCACTTTCCACCAGAGTTGTGGGGAGAATGGTTTGAAAATTATCTGCCTTTGTTCCTTCCTGGCATTAACAAAACCCAACTTTCATGGCTGGTAGTCAACATATCCTGCTCCTCCTACCAGTCCGTGTAAGTATGTCACAATACCATCTAGGAAGCAGGTAAACGATGACATCATATTAACACATCCTGTGTCTTTTCAGACTAAAAGGGTTTAACCAGGCTTACGTGAACATGCCACACGCCACCAAAGTCAATGTATACAATATCTATATTAAACCATTCTTAAAGAAGAAAGCTCTTGAAGCAGGTAAGATGGTGATACATCCAAGAGGGCGACACATTCTACAGTTCTTTAAAACATGAGCTGATCATCAGTAAGTTCTTTGTCTTTGTATTACAGGAGTATGTAATTTCACCAGTCACATGCAATGGACGAAGGACAACTTGGGAAGATTTATAAACCAAGCAACAATCCAGGATTTGATTGAATTTAATGTGAATTTTAGCAAGGTATCTGTTTAGTTGTAAATGTTATTTCTCTTCCACGTGATAATTCTGTATAGTGTATACTAGATGGCTTTTTGGGCTACTAATTAGAGCCCCCAGTTCCTTAGGTAGTCTTTGCCAGGCCAGGACTAGCCATCTGACACACCTGTCAAATGCCCAGAGGGCCAGTGGCTGATAGAGCCCCATACCTACAGCCGCCAGCCGGAGACACACAGCCAGACACGGTGAAAGTATCAATGTCTCCCCAACATTATGTTTTAGAACATAAGCACAGCCCTCTAGTCATCCAGGAAATGTCAAATACTCCATGATTAAAGAAATAAAGGGTTAACTATGATAATATTTACTGAAACATAATAATTGCTAAAATATTAAATGCAGATGATTATCGCATTATACTATAAAAAGGTAGTTTTTTCATTTGGCATGGAAATAATCATTAATGGGAAAATGTTGGAGAAATCAATGATCTAACTAATTTGCCCTAATCGCTTTCATTATTTAATTTTGTTGAATTTGGCTCTGATATTATAGAGATTCTCTGTAATTGGTTTCTATGGGGGAAACAAATAAAATACCAATTTTTTTTTACAGGTCAAAGGAAATACCACTCTTACAACCCAAGAATTAGCGGATTTCACATTGATTTCCGACACCCTGTGCGACGAAGCATTGAGTGGCATTGTATTCAGCAAGGTCAGACTCCTAGAGTCTTACAAGGACATCAATCGGTATCTAGAATCCATTCGAAAGGATGTAAGACCGGTAAGATATCAAACAGTTCTCTGCTATAAAGTCCCAAGTATTTCTGACATCATAGATGCATTTATTGGGCTCTTTGTTAACAACCCTTATATGACGTACATCAAACCAATTTAATAACTGGCCAGGCATTGCTTCGAGATCAGCTTTGTGATGTGATGCTCCACCAAGTTGCACATCATTTAAGACCATGGATTATCCACTCCCCATCTATACTCCTCATAAAAAATGAATTATTTTTAATTAAAGCAGAAGCAAAGTCTTTATCCTTAGACGTTTTATAAAAATCTGTCCTTGACCATTTATTTGTCTCTTCTAGATTCCATACTTGACCTCAAACATTTCATGGTGTGATGATCAAAAGGCTCTAGATCAGCTCAGTGTGCAAGCACAGCAAGACCTTCTCAGCAGTGTTTTATTCCTACTGAACGAAGAATGGAGTCTGAACAACATGCCAGAGTGGATACAAGTATTCAGAGCCCTACTTGAGGACTTCACTGTTGCCCTTAATGAAACTCATATTTCAGCTTTACCCCATAACATATCATGTGAAAGCTACCAAGCAATGTAAGTAGATCAAGGTCTCCATTCAACCTGCCATAGGTTTCAACTTCTATCCTAGACATCTAAAGCGTGGGTCCAATTGGTCTCCTTTTGGAACATAAAAAAATATGTGTATGAATTATTTACAATATTGTATAAATAAAAACTGTGAACTCAACAACAAAACATTCAAAAATTAGTTAATTCAAGGCCTCCAGTTGTCTTTAAAGGACATTATGATCATTAAGGTCTGAAGAACTTGACTAATTGAGATATCGGTCCATGAAAGCTTCATCTTAGTGTACATTAGACATTTGCAGTCGTAGACCACATAGGTTGTGTAATCTTGGGGTGCAATTTTTTAAGAAAAAGATTTAAACCTTTTGTAAACATTGCCATATCTTACTCTCTCTTTATTCAAACAGAATGGAATCTTTGAACCATGTCTACCTCGAGCTCAGTGATTCCGAAGCGGAATCCGCTTATGTCTATGGAAAAATGTACCTTACAGAAAGGCTTGGGTCCACAGGTAAAATAATAACAATGATTGGCCATATCTGTCTATTTTATTAAATATAAATTAAGAGCATAGACAATCTAGATGTAAAATACCATGGTCCACCACTAGCAGATCTAGCTTTTGTGTAGGAGTCCAAAAAAACACCCTGACGATATTTCCTTTTGCCCCTTAGGATCTGCCTGCACATTCAATACAAATAACACTGAAGAATGGATTACAATAAATTTTGGTGGCTTTATAACCAAAGCCAACATCTCCGATCTCCTAATTTTATATCCAAACCTCAATATAGTAAGTACGGTAGCCAGCACTGAAAAGTGAGATCACCCTTATCTCATCATCACTCGTGGTCATGAAATAACTTTCCCTTCTTTTTCCAGACTGCTCTTTTCGGCATGCTAACACCGGAAGAAATGGCGGTGGTAGTAATTAAAGAAGATGTCCTTAATAATTATTTCCTTATAACGAAGATTTTAAGCCTTGTTGAGCCGCGTAATATAACAGAATATGTCAATGCCATTACGCTGAAAGCAACAGAGGTACGTTCATAAAAAATCCTTTTATATATTGTTTTGCTGTATTTCACATCATTCAAGCCCTTCAAACTTCCCTTTTGAAACGCCCAAAACTGTTGGACATTGTGCTGTTTGATTCAATGTTAATACCTATTTTTTTATGCTCTATAGGCAAATCTTTCAGAAGTAACAATAACCGCCATGAAGGAGACTTTGTTGGCTGTAACGCTACAAAAACTCAGTTCAACCTTCTCTTCTTATCAAGCGCAAAACTGGACAGTCTTGTTTGAGAGATATTTAGTCCTCTTGCTTCCTAACTTCAACTCAACTCTCCTAGAACTCCTTCCAGTCAACGTCAACTGTTTGTCGTACCAGGAAATGTAAGAGTCATTAAATGTATATTGTAGATGATGAGATTCCGCCATTTTGTAATCTATTTATGATGGGTTTTTTTTTTAAATTCTCAAACAGAGTGAAAGGATTTGACAACATTTACCCACTGTTGCCAAAAGTAACCAAGGAAGACATCTACAAGTACTTCATCAAGAGATATATGAGTGGACAGATGGCAGGTATGTTCCAACAGGACTAATATTTAGCAGGCATACAAATGTAAAGATTACATTTGATGTCATAAAGTAAAATAAATCATTATCTATTTAATTTGTGGTTTTGTTTCCTAATAAAAACTGCTTTGTTTTATATACAGATATTGTTTGTGACACAAAAGATTTCAGAACTTGGATCAACCTTAACTTTGGAAACTTTATCACGCAATCATCATCTGGAGAGCTTGCGCTCTTCAATAAAAACCTTACCAAGGTGAGAATTGTGGATCACGTGATTTCAATCCAAATTAATGTCAAAATAAAAAAATAAAAAAAGAATATATCTCACCAACCGTAGTTTCTTTCTTTTCAGATGGAGAATCCAAGTGGACTTTCCGCAGCTGAATTGGCCGATTTTACATTTGTTGCCGATTCACTTGGAAATACGACATTGTCTTTAATTCTTCTCAGTCAAATCAAGGAATTTCAGAACTATGAAATCCTCCTGGAATATCTTATTAACATCAAAAGCTCAATTTGCCAAGTACGTAATGAACACAACAGACCAATGATATCTCGCCCACCATAAGATCATAAATATAGTCTCACGTGTCCATATTCCCAAAGGCATTTACAATATTAATTTAAAACACACATCAATTGAATATGTTAATTAAAAAGGTGATATTTTTGATAAAATATACTGACTCTTTCCTATTTTTTTCTTTATTAAGACCACAGACCCTTCATCAAACTTGTCTTCATGCGATCAGCTCAAACCACTTACTACACTGAGCGTCAACACTCAGCAGGAGCTTCTTACCAATACGTTCATCGTTCTCAATCAAGAATGGAGTTTACTCAACGTATCCAAGTGGCTACAGGTTTTCGACATTCTACTTGTCAACTTCTTTCAAGTACTTAATGAAAGACACATGTCTCAGCTGCCGCTGACTGTCTCTTGTGACCATTACCAAGCCATGTGAGTATAATATTGCAGAATCCATAGGCTATTTTGATGTTTATTTATTCATTTTTTTGACACAACAATTATTCTAAACCATAATTGTCCACCATATGCAAATTCTTTGCATATTCCAGAAATGATTAATGTAATAGTGAACCCTAGTAAAAGTAATTATTGCAATGTTTGGTCCCTAATGCCCCATTGGGAATGTATGAAAATGTAACAGTTTCTTTGAAAACGAATAACTTAACGGGACAGTCTACTGACCCAAATCAGCCAGATCAAACACTCAACTCTTCTTATTCTAAATATGTAACCAAGTTATGCTGATAAACCCATATTTTTTAATTCATAGAGTTATGAAGCTCAGTGATATCTACTCCAAACTTACTTACAATGAAACCACAGCAATTTACCTCTACATCAATGTATACCTGACTCAACAAAATAATATGACAGGTAACATTAAAATATACTAATTTTTTATTTTAATATTAAATTGCTTATTTCCCTGCTGGTTGAAAATGTGAGAAATTGTAGATATTTTTTTAATAGATGTGAAATCTTTATTAAATTATATAATAAATCTTTATTAAATATGTTTTATAATCTTGCAATTTAGTATGCGGCTTAAATAACTTCCTACCTGTAGTTTTAGAACTGTTTTTACAGCAGATGTTTTATAACTGTAAAATATTTTCACAAAACCTTGGTAACGCCTTTTTATCTTAATCCTTGTTTATTTAAAATAAAAATACAAATAGGACTAGAGTATTAGGGGAAAAATTTAAAGGGACAATCTGGCCATCATGTACTTTAATGTATGTAATAGAGAGTAGCCCTATTAATTTTAATTGCATGTATAGCATTTAGTAGCATTTTCTATAAAATTTTAAAATGTTATTCTTAATAAAGTCTCTTTATTACAAAAAATACTTGTTTATAAAGTCTCATATATTTTACCATTTAGGATCCGCATGTGCAGATAACATTAACACGACCAAAGAGTGGATTCATTTAAATCTGGGTTCATTTTCTACAAGTGCTACCATCTCTGAACTCATAGAACTCTATCCAGGCCTTGATGTAGTAAGTAGTACGCAATGAGAATTTGTTTCTTATCAAGCCAGACTTATATCATGTTCAATAATGAAACTGTCCCTTTGCCACCAGGGTGTCCTTCTACATATTTTAACTCCCAGAGATGCAGCCGTGCTCATAATGAAACCAGATGTCCTTTCCAACAGCGCTTTGCTAGAATACATACTGAGCTACCTTAATGTCCAGGAGATATCGCTATATGTTACTGCTATCATGAAAGTCGCCTCCGAGGTACCTTTACGTTTTTATTCAATATTTTGTAATGCTTTTCTCATTATCTGCCAAACAGGAAAAGACGCAATGTGATCACATATGACATATGATATTTGTCAAAGTGTTTAACTTTTTTATCTTGCAAAATATAGGAGATTATTGGTCATACTTTTAGGCAAAATACTAATCTGAGCCAATAAAGCATATTTTGACTTTTCCTATTGTATTAGGCAAATATATCAATATCTCAAATTAATACCGTGAAGGAGACGTTGTTGGAGTCCATCTTCGTCAAAATTAATGCCAACATATCTGAGTATGAAACTGAAGACTGGAGAATATTGTTCCAACAGTACTTAGTTCTGTTGCTTCCAGCGTTCAACCGTCCTCTACTTCATCTACTACCGACTAATATAACGTGTTCATCATACCAGGCAATGTAAGTAAAATACAATTCCCATCATCCCTTTGTAAAAGTACCAGAAAAATCACTTCCTAGAGTCATTAAAAGATCCATACCAAGATGGCGGCTATGGACCAAGCTCATACAAACATGGCCTTCTTTGTTTCTTCAGTGTAAAAGGGTTCAGCCTGTCATATGAATCGCTTTCAAATCAAACCAGAGATATCATCTATCAGGATTACATCAAGAGGTACCTGGATGAACAACCACAATCAAAAGGTGTGTGTCCTACATTACTACAAACCGAGCTGTACCCAGATAACGTTAGTTACTGGTTAAGAGTATATGTGTTTGCGTGTGATTTCAGGTGTTGCTTGTGATGCCGACAACTTAAGAACATGGTTAGAGGTGAACATCGGGAGATTCCTCCAACAGACATCCATCCAAGATCTCATTCAGTTCAACAATAATTTTGGGAAGGTGAGGTTCTGTTTTAGAATGACTTAAACATGATGACGCTTTGTATGTTGGCTTTTCTGTGTCAATGTAGCCAACATGGAGAACCCAAACTTAATATCCCGTATGGGCCACAGTAACTCATTTCTGAATGTGGATCCTGTCAGTTAACGACTATGGGTGGCATTCGTAAATTGCCAAAACAATTTAAGGGGTTGGTTAGTATGCTGCTATTAAATGAACACAAATCTTAACAGTTTAAGAGTAATTTCTTCCATAAATTTCCATTCTGTGACCTTTAGGTGGAAAACCCAGCTCTTCTCACTTCAACAGAACTGGCTGACGTTACATTCTTGGCAGAGTTTTTACAAAACACAACTTTGATCAATGCTCTACTGAATCAGATCAGAGACTTTGAAGATTGTACAACACTCTTGGACTACCTTTTCAGAATCCAAGACACGATTTGTCAAGTAAGAACAAGTTATTGGCTATAATAACAAATAATTCACATGATTTAGATGTAAAGACTAAAATGCACCCTTAACATTACTGATTAATTCTGAGTATGTAGTTACTTGAATATGTATTCAGATTATTGTAAAAATCCCCCCAAAAAATAAGATAGAAAATCTCAGCAAGGGACAGAGAAGGGAAAATACACAAAAGTTGTAATGGTTAAAAATTAAGGATTTTTAAAAGGAATATAACTTATCTATTTTATTTTACAAAACATATTTTTTATTTTATATTAATTAGTCATTCAGGGAACATCATGAGTTGTGGCTCATCTAATCCAGAATTCCATTTCCATGAGAATAGTATCATTGGACAAAAAAAGAAACATTTCAATGATTCTTTAGTAGAAATGAGAGAGGGTAAAGAGAGATTTTTTTTTAAAAAAAATGTGTTTTCATATTTAGGTTTTTGCTTCATTTTAAATTAATTCGCTTTTTTGAAATCCATGTTTTTAGAGCCCACAGTCTAATCCTAGTGATCCTTCGTGCAATGAGCCTCAAGAAATGGTTTGGTTTAGTGTCAAGACTCAAGAAACGCTTGTCAGCAATATCTTTGCGTTACTGGCCAAGGAGTGGACGTGTATCGATGGGTCGACATGGCTGAAAATACTCAACATTATCCTTCATAAGTTCTCAGTCCTTCCCAACCGATTACAGATTTCCCAACTACCATTAAATGTATCTTGTCAAGACTATCAAGCCATGTAAGTAATGACAATTGTGTTTCAAACATTATTTATAAGTGTCACCATTCAATGTATTTTATATCCTATCCATTTTATCGTCAACAGAATCCAAGAGCTGAACAGTACATATGACAGATTTGACAGCTTGGAAAGAGAATCAATTTTTATGTACTGCAAGTCGTTCCTGACACTTCAGTCTAAGTTAACAGGTATGGGCAGGGATGGAATAATTAATTACTGTGGAAAATTATTATCATAATTAATATTATATTATAATGTATGTATTATGATTATTATTAATATGATTATTATTATTATTAGTATTGTTATATAGATTATTATTATTATTATTATTATTATTATTATTATTATATTGTAAATGGCCTTAGAGAAAAATAAGTTGAACATAAACAGCACAGGATTGCACTAGGATTCATGTGAATCCTTTTCCACCTCCAGCCCCCTTGAAAAATGGTTTATACAACACATCCCTTCAGGGAGAATCTACCTCCAAGAATGGCATTCTTTGTTAGAATTTTTATATCTTATTTCTCATGTTGTATCCTTTTGTACACTTTACCAACCAGGCTCACCGTGTACAGCAGACATCAGGGACAGCAAAGAGTGGCTACGAAAAAACTGGGGCTCATTCTACACAAGTGGCACAGTATCTGATCTCATCCAAATAAACCCGGGTTTTGACATAGTAAGGAACGACTCAAGCAAATTAATTATTGCTGCTGTCAATAAAGAAATCCAAAAAATAGAACAAATAATTACCAATACAAATATAAATATAAATTAATTGAGCAGATTATTTTACCCAATTTGTGCTTACATTTCTTAACAAAACCTTTGATATCTCCACTGGCGATTTATTCTACTTACCAATCTAAACAATTATCTAAACAATAGACCCTGAAAGCGTATCGAAATGTAAATCTTTTTCTATGTTGGCCCAATAAAATGTGTCAACTCCATATGTTAGCACGAAATTTTAAAAAATGACCCCTTTTCTTAGGATCTCTCCTTCTTTGAAATATAATTCCCATCCTTAAACCTTTTCAATTTTTACTGATTGGCAACATTTATTATTATTATTTTTATTGTTATTTTTAATATAAATGGATGTATTTTACCTGCTGTAATCATAGTATTTATTTGTATTTGTTAGGAGATAGTACTGGAATTATTGATACCGAGCGACATTACTTTACTCTTAACATATCCAAAAGTCTTGTTAAATCAAACATTGCTAAGAGGTATTTTTGGCCAAGTTGAAAAAGAGAATATCACAGAGTATGTGGAAATAATTACAGAAACTGCTGAAAAGGTATGTGAATATGTACATTTAAAACAGAATTCCTTAATTTTATTATAAATTAAATGTCCTGCATGAGATTCACCTGAGGTTTCGGGAAAAAAGCACTTTATTAATGTAATGTGAATTATTGCATTATATAGGCTTCTTGTTTGCCAACTTTCGAAAGAGATTGAAGGATTTCTACTTTCTCTTTAGGGCAATATATCATTGGATAATTTAACAACAATGAAAGAGACCCTATTGACTGTCACTCTTGAAAAACTCAGTCCCGCCTTTGCGTCTTACCAAACACAAGACTGGAAAATCGTATTCCAAACCGAATTGGTGGTTTTGCTTCCTTACTTTAACGTAAATCATCTTCAGCTTCTGCCAACCGACATCACCTGCTCCTCCTACCAGGAAATGTAAGTTCTAACTCCTTTTGACAGAAGGGAGCTTTTCATGGAACACTCTCAACAATTCCTTTATCCAACAAAAAAGAGTCTTTAAAGACACTAAAAACATTGTAATATTGGATCTAATGATGTTTTCCTTATGTGTTCTTTTTAAACAGTGTGAAAGGGTTTACCTTGGTTTATAAAAGGCTTCCAGCAGACACAAAACAGAATATCTTCAATCATTTTATTAAGATATACTTAACAGAGGAGGCATCTTCTAAAGGTAAATCCTATGGGGGAAAAAAAGCAAAATAAGAAGAAGCCTGGTAAAGAACAATTTAAAAATGTGTGTTTTAACATTTCCATATCAATCAAGTGTACTTTCTCTCTCTCTTCTTCTATCACATATCATAGGTTCAGCTTGTGTTTCTGGTACAAACAGCGAAAACGAGTGGATAAAGCTGAATTTGGATGAATTTTACATCTTTGTCACCTTCACTGAACTCATGTCCTTTTATCCAGGATTTGTTGTTGTAAGTCCTTCAAAGCCGCTACTATCTCCTGAGTTTGCATTACAAAGAAATTAATTAAGATGCTTAATACGTCAGCCGCAATATAGCGTTTAAAAGTTATGCCAATGTTTTCTCTCTATCGTTCAGAGCGATCTTCAACCAAATGTCACAGCTTCCATAGTCATCAAAGAAGATGTACTCCAGAACTCAATGCTGCTGTCGTCAATTTTAAGTGGCATAGACCCACAACATATTACTGAGTATGTCAAGGCCATCACCTCTGCTTCAAAAGAGGTAAAAGACAGATGACCGAGCACACAAAGGACATATTCAATTTGTTAGCAACATTCAAAGTTTGTGTATCACTTTCAATGAGCAGAAAGTCGGGGCTGTTTTTACTACCACTAAATGACTAAAGGATGTCTTCTTCTTTCTCTAGGCCAACATACCTGTAGATAATTTAGCAACAATGAATGCGATCTTATTGGACGTCACTCTTGAGAAACTCAGTTCCACATTTGCTTCTTATCAAACGCAAAATTGGACACATTTGTTTCAATATGAATTGGTGGTCTTGCTTCCATACTTCCAAACAGCTCATCTTAAACTTCTACCCATTGACATCAGCTGTTCCTCATACCAGGCGATGTAAGTCTTCCAGTATAAGTGACTTTTCAGATACAACGCTGGCGATACTGTATTTGTCCAACAACAAAATACGTCAAACTGATATGAAGCTAGTGATATTGGAATGCCTACCAATAATTTTCTTACATGTTTTTTTTTCAACAGCGTCAAAGGATTTAGTTTGGTTTACAAATCACTTTCAGAAAACACCAAAGAAGATATCTTCAATTATTTCATAAAGAGATACTTTTCTCAAGGTAGGCCTTGCGACGAGTAACGCAGAGGCAGAAATGTTCGGCAAAGGACACTTTGGTATCCATAGGTGCTATTGAAGAATATTCCCATCGATCTGATATATTGCTCTTTCCTTCATGTTCATTAGGCTCAGCTTGTGTTCCTGGTACAACCAGCAATAACGAGTGGATAACACTGAACTTTGCTGAATTTTATGTCTTTGCCACCCTCAGTGAACTGAAGTCCTTCAATCCAGAATTTGATCTCGTAAGTGTAATCATCACTACCAATTCCTGACTCTCTATTAGGATGAAATCGTCTCAAATGGTTCGTATTTAATCCAAAAGATACCAGTTGCAAACCAAAATACTTTCTTTCTTTCATTTAGAGCGGTCTGTCTCCAAATGTTGCAGCTTCCATGCTCATAAAGGAAAATCTCCTCCTGAACACAACTTTCCTGATATCATTCTTAAGTGGCATAGATCCAGAAAATGTTACCGAATATGTTAAAGCCATCACTTCTTCTGCAAAAGAGGTAAAAGTCAAATGACTGCTTCATCTAATATTGTATTAGAAAGTCAGAGCAGTTCTCACTACTGGTACATCACTTAAGGGTGTCTTCTTTCTCTTTAGGCCAATATATCTGTGGATAACTTAGCAACAATAAACATAATCCTCTTGAATGTCACTCTTGAGACGCTCGATTCCACATTTGCTTCTTATCAAACAAAAGACTGGACATACTTGTTCCAATATGAATTGGTGGTCTTGCTTCCGTTCTTCAACACAGTTCAGCTTCAACGTCTACCAATCGACATCAGCTGCTCCTCGTATCAGGAAATGTAAGTGTTACTGTATAAGTGATCGTTGAGATAGATATGGCAAACTGATAGTGATATGAAGTTTGTACAATTGGAATACCTGCCAATGATTTCTTTATTCATCAACAGTGTCAAAGGATTTAGTTTAGTTTATGGATCACTTTCAGAGGACACCAAAGAAGATATCTTCAATGAGTTTATAAAGAGATACTTAGATAAGCAGGTATCTTCTCAAGGTAAGCTTTATGGCAAGAAATCCTAAGCAAAGGACATCGATTTGGTCTCCTTGGCCATTAATGAAATTTATTTTTGCTATTTTCTTCAAATTCATTAGGCTCAGCTTGTGTTTCTGGTACAATCAGCAATAACGACTGGATAACGCTGAACTTTGCTGAATTTTATGTCTTTGCCACCCTTAGTGAACTGAATGTCTTTAATCCGGAATTTGATCTCGTAAGTGTCATCATCAGTACTTCTTTTCACCTCTGTATTGAGATGACATCCGTTCAGATGCGTCTTATTTAATCCGAAAATCATACTTGCAAATCATAGCAGTGTTTTCTTCTTTCGCTTAGAGCGGTCTGTCGCCAAATGTCACAGCATCCATGCTCATAAAGGAAAACCTTCTCCAGAACACAACTTTCCTGACATCATTCTTACGTGGCATAGATCCAGAAAATATTACTGAATATGTCACAGCCATCGCTTCTAAGGCAATACAGGTAAAGAACACACGAGTGCTTCATCTAGGATGTGTTGGACAATTTAATTTGTTTAACATTGTACTGTTGGTGAATCATATACAGAGAGAAGAAATTAATGGCTCTTTTCACTACTGGTACATCATTTATGGATGTCTTCAATTTCTTTAGGTCAATATGTCTGTGGAGAGCTTAGCAAGAATCAATATAGTCCTATTGGATGTCACTCTCGAGAAGCTGAATTCAACGTTTGCGTCTTATGAAACGCAAAACTGGACATACTTGTTCCAAAATCGATTCACGATCTTGCTTCCATTCTTCAACGCAGTTCAACTTCAACTTCTACCAATCGACCTCAGCTGTTCCTCATACCAAGCAATGTAAGATATACCATATAAGTGATTGTTCAGATTGATATGGACTAGAGATGCAACATTACCAATACTGGTCCAATGCAAACTATAGCAAACTGATATAGGCGGTAATATTGGAATACCTACCAACATTGTCTCTATGTGTTTTTTTCAATAGTCTTGAAGGCTTTAGCTTGGTTTATAAATCACTCCCTGACCACACTAAAGAAGATATCTACAACATTTTAATAAAGAGATACTTAAACATACAAGCATCTTCTCAAGGTAGGTCTTCTGGCAAAAAAACAAAGGAAAAATTGGTCATCATACCTTGGTGTCTTTAGTTTTCAATAAAACATATATTTTTGCTGTTTCCTGCACATTCAACAGGCTCAGCTT
>VKOC01048499.1:0-10006 GCA_009364415.1 Spea multiplicata | reverse complement strand
GGCTTGTCCAGCGGTTAGATCGCGAGGTCTCTGTATCCTTGGTTCTGCCGCAGTGTGCGCGGCTTCACTGCTGAGCGCCGGATATGACATCATATACCGGTGATCGGCTTGAAATGCCAGCACTGCGACCAAGGCAGAGGCCTCGCGGTCGTGGAGAAGAGTGAGAGGCGCCGAACGGTTGCTGAGAACGTATTCCTCAGCGTCCGCTCGGCGCCTCTCTCTCTCATCCGGGTCTATTAAAAAAAAAAAAAAGACGGCGTTTCAATTGGGGGGCACAGCCACTGGCGATACCCCACATGCATAGATAAGTCATGTTTCACAAACATTGTGGAGTCAAAACTGGAACATGCGCATTTCAATTTTTAAACTTTTTTAATTTTTTTTTTTATCAGATTAGTTGTAAGTGACAGCTTTAGGCCGTTGACATCAATCAGGGAGACCGATCAATAATCAGAGACTTAAAATGTCACCTACAAGAGATCAGGTAATAATTATGTTTTGGTTTTTTTATTAATAATTTGTGTTTTTTCATAATTACGCAGGGTCATCCAGGGTCTGCCAGGGTCTATTGGCCAGGAGTGATCTGCCCAGCATTTGACCTGGAAGCACCCTGGACTTTCAGGTCAGTGCTGTTATTTATTTACCCCCTTCCCTGAGGCTGCCTGTGGCAGCTGAAAACGCAATGACAGGTTTTCCTGCAATCGCGGTTTCAGCGTACAGAATCACTCTGGGAGAGACGGGCGGGCTCTGAGGTCTGCCCAGACGATAGTGGCGATGTGGGGGTGTTTTTTGGGGATGACGTACCAGTCTAGAAGGGGTTATTCTAGATTTTTGTTGTTATTTCTGTTGTTATTTACTTAACTGTATGAATGAATATGTGTGTGAGCAATATTTTGTGTGGCCACCATTACTTTCCAGCACTGCCTTAACCCTCTTGAGCATGGAGTTCACCAGAATTTCACAGGTTGCCACTGGAGTCCTCTTCCACTCCTCCATGACGACATCACAGAGCTGGTGAATGTTAGACACCTTGCGTTCCCCCACCTTCCGTTTGAGGATGCCCCACAGATGCTCAATAGGGTTTAGGTCTGGAGGCATGCTTGACCATTTTCAGTTTTTGTTTTGGCCAAGTGCATCCTGAATTTCCGGTTTTGGTCCAGAATTTTTATTTCGGTTCATCCCTAATACAAATTCTACATTTGCAGGTATACAATAATAATGTATGGAAGTATAGCATTGCAGGTATAGTCCAACAGAAAAACACACAAATCCAGCTTTGAAGGTCTAGATCACCTGGGAAACACATGTAAACTCAGCATTAAAAGGTATAGATAAACTCCCGTAAATAACAGGCATAATCACAGGTTTCACACCCCAAAGGCCAGCCATGGTGTCCACATAGAACTTGACCAGCACCCGTGACCAAACAGCCCAGCGTGAGGTATCTTTGTTCCCAAACAGCCCTCCCTGTGCCATCTTTGTCCCATAAACACCCTACCAGTGCCATTTTGCCCCCAAAACTCAAACACCCTGCTTGTGCCATTATTACCTTTCCCCAAATTACCTATACATCTATCATACACACAAAACAATAATTCTCTCAATAATTCACACAAATCATTTATGCATATTCATTAATGCATTCTCAAAATTCATTCACACATTAATTCATTCTTTATTTATTTTAATATTCTTACTACCCCCTCTTTTTCATGATCTCTTCCCACTTTTCACCAACCTACCCCTCTCTCCTTCCCTTCTTACAATCTACCCCCTCCTCTTCTCACTATCTACCCCCTTTCTCTCCTCATGGGTGCTTTGCACCCGCCTTGACACGGCCCTGGACTTGATGATGGGACGACCACATGGCGCCGCTGCAGAGCTTGCACACCTCAAAGGCCGGCCCTGGCTGTACCACCAGCAATGTCTGACTCAGAATATGGTGATAGGGGTTACATTGTACCATATCTATTAATTAAATATTATTTATTTAAACTTATTTAATTTGGTCTGAATTCTAGTTTCTTTTATAGTTTACAACTTTTTGAAATAAGTATTCTTACCAACATAATTTTTTATGGTGTTTGGGGGAGGTGCCACATACAAGTACTTTGTAAAGTAGTACTACAATTGGCAACTTCCAGTCTTCTGGAACTACTGGATATCTGCACGTTTTGCTCAAAAACCGAACTTCTTATATTTCCTCCCTCCAGTGCCAATGTTCCCTCATCATTTTCCTTCTATGTCAATAGTGCAATTTTTTTCAAATGCTCTCTGCTTTGGTGTCATCCTTGACTCTGACCTCTCGTTCACCCACCTCATTCAGTATGTCTCAAAAAACTGTCGCCTTAATCTTAGAAACATTGCCCGCATCCGTCCCTTGTTAATACAAGAGGCCACTATTATTGCCCAGGCCTCATTATGTCCTGCCTCAATTATTGTAACTCTCTCTTAGCTGGTCTCCCTCATACCCCCTTGCCTCTACAATCCAACATGAATGCTGCTGCCAGACTTGTCCATCTCTCCCATTGCTTTACTAACACACCTCCCCTCTGTCAGTCTCTTCACTGGCTGCTTGTGCACTTCAGGATTAATTTCAAAATCTTGACTCTTACTTTCAAAGCTGGTGGTTTCTCTTACATGTCCTCACTCATTTCTAAATTCAACCCTAAGCAGTCTCTCCGCTCATCCAATGATCTCTGTCTGTCCTCTCTCCTGATTTCTAGCTCTCATGCACACTTACAAGACTTTTCAAACTCTGGAAAGCTTGACTTCCGTCCTTCAAAAAAGGACACCTGCGGTCTTATGCTTAACATCTTCCTCCCGCAATCCTTTAGCTCACCTTTCCTAGTCCCTTTCCTACAATACTTATGCTAGTGTGGCTGGCCCATCCCTAACTATAGAACTTTTACCTCGTGTATAACTCCCTCCAGATTGTAAGCTCATTTGAGCAAGCCCCTCCTCACCTGTTGTTTCTGTATGTTGTTATATCCTGCCTACCTTTTGTACAGCTCTGTGGAATCTGATGGCACTATATAAAACAATAAATAACTACTCATACCTTTAGTGACTGGTTAAATAAGTCTGCTGGTGGTTTTCATAGGACCCTCTGAAGCTCTTTTAAAAACGTGGGGTGTGTCCCTTTAAGGTGTCATGGATTTGTCTTTTTTTTTTAACCTGGAGAGTTATTGTTTTAATATAGTACCATCGTATTCTGCAGTGCTGTACAATGAGTAAACAGGACATGACAAGTAGTATATAAAATAACAATTAGACTTACATGTGAGAAGGGCCCTGCTCAAACAAGCTTGCAATCTAAAGGTCAAGCAGATCTTCTTCCTCTTTAAACACACTTGTTTTGCACGTCACTTTTTCTCTTTGCTAACTGGGATCCCTCAACTTAACCTTCCTGTGTAAAAATAGAACACAAGTATTTATTTTAGGTAGTGAGCTAGATCTTCACATGCATCAATGTAAAGGTATATAGCATCGAACTATAATAACAATTCACTTCTGGATAAAGAACCAAACTTTTATTGAAAATGAAGTATTAACACACAGAGGCTATCGAGGCTAACAACAAGTTTATATAATGAAATCATTGAACAAGGATCAATGGTTACCATATATTCCGGTGTATAAGACAACCCCCAACTTTTCCAGTTAAAATATAGAGTTTGGGCTATACTCTCCGTATAAGACTACCCCTCTACCCAGCATACAACAACCAGCCAATCACGGCAAGCGATGTACCTTACCAGTGATTGGCTGGTTGTTATACAGATATATACATACATACATACACTGCCCTTACACACATATATACACATACTCACATACGCCTGTCCATACATACACATTTATACACTGCCCTCACCACACACCCCTGCCTTTACACACACACACACATATATATATATATATATATTGTGGCAAGGTAATGCAGTCTGTGTATATCAGTAGCAGGTTGGAATGCTCATTATTCCCAGTATGAGGGGGTTAACTCCTGGGAGGTCAGCAGGTGGAACCAATTAACCTGCACTCAGGTGTTTAAAGGGCAGCCGTTAGAGGTATTAGTTGTCTGAGAACAGAAAAAATACTGTGCTGTTTGCTGTTTGCTGTTTGCTGTTTGCTGTTTGCTGTTTGCTGTTTGCTGTTTGCTGTTTGCTGTTTGCTGTTTGCTGTTTGCTGTTTCTATGACTGGATTAGCTGGCTGGTTAGTTAGTGAGGTAAAGGACCTTGTATAGTTAGTTGTATAGTTAGTTTATGTACCCTGTGAAGTGCAACACTGTGGACCTTACAGCAAGCTACAATAAATTACATTTTGCTTTTATTCTGCTGGTGTTTGGAGTTTCTTGTTTGTAACCGGGCCATCCTGCCACAAGTAGTGTCAGAAGTGGGATCTGGCTGTTTGAACCCTGTATCAACATGGATGATGTTTTAAAGGCCCTCCTGCATGCTACTACAGTGCAACAGGAAACCTACCGGCTGATAACTGCTCAGATGGGAGCTATGATGGAAGCACAGCAAGAGGACAGGATTGTCCGAAAAGAGATTGTACAGCACCTCTCAAAAACTACCACAGATGAACAGAGTGGCAGTCCAAAACCAATCCATGCAAATCAGTATCTGCAAAAGATGATGCCGCAAGATGATGTGGAGGCTTATCTAACAGCTTTTGAGCAAACTGCAATCAGAGAGCAATGGCCTCGCACTCAATGGGCTGGTATAGTTGCACCTTTTTTGCTTGGTGAAGCTCAAGAAGCCTATTTCGACCTAGAGGAAGAGGCGGCTGCTAGTTATAATATTCTTAAAGCAGAGATTCTTGCAAGGACTGGTGTGACTCCAGTGATCCGTGCCCAACGGTTCTATAATTGCAAATACCAGGAACAGAAGGCATCAAGATCACAAATGTTTGATTTGATTCATCTGGCCAGGAGATGGTTAAAACCAGAGAGTTCAAAGCCTGCTCAAATAATTGAGACCTTAGTTTTGGATCTTTTTTGCAAGGATTACCCCAAGTCCTACAATAAACAGCACTAAGAGAGTTAAAATCTACATCGCAAACTAAAATGCAACAGAACCAAAGACTGCTCACAAGCTCAAGGCCCTGGAACTATGGGAAAAATCAAGCTGTGATCCGAACTGGAGGCCCTGAAGTTTCTCCGGGTGGAAGCCAGGACTATAAACCCTCAAAAGGATGGCAAACCAGGAAACCAGTTACTTGCTTTGAGTGTGGGGAGCTAGGTCACATAAAATCTGTATGTCCTCATTTGCAGGAACCTATGGAATGTGGGTATAATTCTATAAATGACTTTTGTGGACTAATCTGTTTAGTTGGGAAACAGACAGAAAAATGTGTATTTGATACATCTGTTTTGTTAAATGGGAAGGAAACCGTAGCTCTTGTGGACTCTGGGAGCGATATTACTTTAGTGACAAGCAGTCTCATTGAGCTCAGTTGCTCCCAGGTAAGAAGGTTGAGATACTCTGTGTACACGGCTGTACTGTATCATACCCTACTACCTCTGTAAACATAGGCTATGGGGGCCAAACGTTTCCAGTAATGACTGCAGTGGTACCTAAATTACCCCATCCCCTTATTCTTGGACGCAATTTCCCAGCGTTTCAAAGCTTAATCCAAAACCTGTGTGAGTCTATAGAGGAGAGCCCGTTTTCTGTTTTCCCATTTGCACACCCAGATTTGTTTTGTAAAAGGCGCAGGACGAGACGTGAGAGAAGGGAAGATAAGCATAGGGGTACTAGGAATTTACAAATGGCTTTGGTAAATTAAGGTGTGGCCTTACAAGATCCGAGCACTAGTTCCAACCCTTCAACCGAAATACTGGTTGAACCCCAGGGCCAAACCCAAGAACAGGCTAATATTGTGGATTTGGATATTGGTTTAAATCAGTTTGGAAGGGAACAAGTCAATGACTTAACATTGCAAAATGCCTGTAACCAAATTGTAGAAGTTAATGGGACTATGGTTGATGGGAAATCCAGAGACAGGTATCCTCAATTCATTCTTAGAAATGACCTACTTTATAGAGTGGTCAGAGAGGAGGGGCAAGAACTTGAAGGGCCTTCAAGAGGAAGGTGTTGGAATTGGCCTATTCTGATTTGTTTTGGGGACACTTGGGGGTAGAAAAAACTCAGGAAAGGGTTCTAAGGCGATTCTTTTGGCCTGGGGTATATGAAGAGGTAAAGCGGTACTGTGCCTCATGCCCAGACTGCCAGCTAGCAACCCCAAAACCTCGTCTAAGAGCACCCCTAATACCATTACCAATTATTGAAACCCCTTTTGAGCGAATCGCTATGTATTTGGTGGGACCAATAGAAAAATCGGCTAAGGGTAATCAATATATTCTGGTCATATTGGATTATGCTACACGCTACCCAGAAGCTATTCCCCTACGCAATACTGCTTCCAAAACCATAGCAAAAGAATTGCTTCAAGTTTTTTCTCGGGTAGGGTTACCAAAAGAGATTTTAACTGATCAAGGTACCCCTTTTATGTCCCGACTAATGAAAGAGTTGTTTCATTTGTTACAAATAAAAGCTTTGAAGACATCTGTGTACCATCCTCAAACAGATGGGTTAGTCGAAAGATTCAATATTATTATTATTATTATCTTTTATTTATATAGCGCCAACAGTTTACGCAGAGCTTAATACAATACATAAATTCAAGGGATATGACAAGACAAGAATTGACAGACTAAGACAAACCGATACATTTGGTGGAGAGAGCCCTGCTCGCAAGCTTACAATCTAGAGGGAAAAATGGGGTGACAAACATAAGGCATAGAGGAAGGGTGAGAGGTATTGTGGGGGGGTATCGGTGACAAGGATGTTCTAGCAGCTAAGATGGTATGCGTCTCTGAAGAAGTGGGTTTTTAGATGTTTCTTGAATGTCAGGAGGGAGGGTGAATTCTGAAGGTTCCTTGGGAGCAGATTCCAGAGATATGGGGCAACTCGAGTGAAATCTCAATAGGACCCTGAAACACATGTTACAACGTAAAGTTGTTGATAGAGATGGGAAAAACTGGGACACTCTCCTACCGTACTTACTGTTTGCTATTCGGGAGGTAGCCCAATCTTCTGTAGGGTTTTCACCTTTTGAGCTCCTTTATGGTAGGCATCCACGAGGTTTATTAGATATAGCAAATGAGGAGTGGGAAGTAGAAACGGTACCAGAACAGAATGTTTTTCAGTATGTGGAGCAACTCAAGGGGCGCATTACACAAATTTCTACCATAGTCAGACAATATCTGGAGGAAGCTCAAAGAAGCCAACAGGTTATTTACAACCGTCATACAGCAGTACGTTCTTTCCAACCTGGGGACTGAGTGATGGTCCTTATTCCCACTGCCGAAAGCAAACTCTTGTCTCATTGGCAGGGCCCATATGAGATTATTGAACAAGTAGGTCCTGACAGCCTGATGGTAGAAAGTTGAACAGATTTACCATATAAACCTGCTAAAACCCTGGAAGGATAGAGAAAGTAGTATGGTTGCTATAGATAAATCCCCAGACCCAGATGTTAAAATATCTGCTGATCTCACCCCTGAACAGCAAAAGGAAATTAAAGACATGATATCAAGACATAAAGATGTCTTTTCTAGTATTCCTGGCAGAACTAGTGAAATCTGCCATGATATTATCACAGAACCAGGAGTTACAGTAAAAGTAAAGCCATATAGAATTCCTGAGGCAAAAAGGAGTACAATACAAACAGAAGTAGCAAAAATGTTGGAACTGGGAGTCATTGAGGAATTACATAGCCAATGGTTTAGCCCCATAGTTCTAGTACCTAAGCCAGATGGGTCAGTTCGTTTTTGCAATGATTTTAGAAAGCTTAATGAATGCTCTAAATTTGATGCATATCTTATGCCTCGGGTTGATGAAATCATTGAGAAACTGGGACAGGCCAGATTCCTAAGTGTATTAAACCTTACAAAGGGTTATTGGCAGATCCCGTTGACAAAAACCGCTAAAGAAAAAACTGCATTTGTGAGCCCTGAAGGTCTGTACCAGTATACAGTTTTGCCATTTGGGCTTCATAGAGCCCCAGCAACCTTTCAGAGGTTAATGAATAAACTTCTGAGACCTCACTCCAATTATGCTTCTGCATACTTAGATGATGTAGTAGTCCTATAGCCAAGACTGGCACTCCCATTTGGGAAAGGTAGAAGCAGTTTTAAATAGTATTCGTAAAGCTGGTCTTACTGCTAAACCTGCCAAATGTTCTATTGGATGTATGGAAGCCAAATATCTTGGTTATACTGTAAGGAGAGGTCTGGTAAAACCTCAACTCACTAAGGCTGAGGCTATTGAACATTGGCCACGCCCTCTAAGAAACAGGTCAAATCTTTTTTTAGGAATAGTTGGCTATTATAGACGCTTCATACCCCACTTTGCCACTCGAGCTGCACCTCTCACTGAGTTGATTAAAGCAAAGGCACCAGATACAGTGAGATGGAATGGTGATGCAGAAAAAGCTTTTGCAGACTTATGTACAGCTTTATGCAGGTACCCTGTTTTAGTAGCCCTGAATTTTAAGGAACATTTCTTTTTTCAAACGGATGCTGATGTTGGCCTGGGGGCGGTATTATCTCAGATGATAGGAGAGGAAGAACATCCTGTGTTATTTTTAAGTCGTAATGTTTGGCCATTAAGTGGGCAACTGAAACATTGAAATATTATTTGTTGGGCAGATCTTTCACCCTCATTACCGACCATGCTCCACTACAGTGGATGTAGAACAACAAAGACAAGAATGCTAAAGTCACACGTTGGTTCCTCTATTTGCAACAGTTTACATTTTTTTGTGAAGCATAGGGCTGGGCTATTGCATGCCAATGCAGATGCATTATCTAGGGTGCACAGTTTCTTGTGGAAGGCTGCTTCACACACCTGTGTTAAGCTGAGGGGGAGGATATGTGGCAAGGTAATGCAGTCTGTGTATATCAGTAGCAGGTTGGAATGCTCATTATTCCCAGTATGAGGGGGTTAACTCCTGGGAGGTCAGCAGGTGGAACCAATTAACCTGCACTCAGGTGTTTAAAAGGCGGCCGTTAGAGGCATTAGTCGTCTGAGAACAGGGAGAGAGGCCCTCAGACTTTATAAGGTACGGTCCACAAATACTGGATGCTGGTGCTTTTATGACTGGGACTGGATTAGCTGGCTGGTTAGTTAGTGAGATAAAGAACCTTGTATAGTTAGTCTCCAAGATGGAGTAGGATTTGTTTTTGTTTTGGTTTGTTTATGTACCCTGTGAAGTGCAACACTGTGGACCTTACAGCATGCTGCAATAAATTACATTTTGCTTTTTATTCTGCTGGTGTTTGGAGTTTCTTGTTTGTAACCGGGCCATCCTGCCACAATATATATATCCCCTTTCGCGACCTTTGCCGGTTCAGGACCGTCATGACAAGAAGGTCACTAAATGACCTTTGACGGTCCTGAACCTTCAAAAAAGTAAATAAGCTTAGAAAGTGATCAAGGATCACTTTCTTCGCTTAAACGGCCTTGCTGCAATGCCTCGATGTCGAGGCATTCAGCAAGGCCGAGATCGGCATCGGGGGCCATGTCTGGCCCCTCCCCGGGGCGTCAACAGCCGCCATACATTGTATGGCGGCGGACGCCGTTTTAAAAGCGTTTAGGAGGCGATCAACGATCGCCTCCTAAACTTAAATGGTGTCGCTGGAATGCCTCGATCAGGAGGCATCCAGCGACACCAAACACTTACCTCTGGGTGGTAAGCTTTCTAATCACTATGTGATTAGTAAAATATTCAAAAAAACAAAAAAAATGTGCTAACATTTAAAAATAATTATGCAGTGATGTCACTAGATGAACCATCCAGTACCAGCAAAATGTGTAAAAAAATAAAGTTTATTATTTTGAGCAAGTGCTAAAATTTCTCAAAAATCTCAACAAAGAGTTAAAATAAAAGCACTTCAAATACCCAAGGGGTGTCTAATATAAAAAAAATGGCTGA